>JBAMAX010003473.1:0-117286 GCA_037043745.1 Chymomyza amoena
CTGTGCTAAATTAAAGGAGTATAAGTGTACAGTAGTTGAATTTGATTTGTTCTTTTTTTTTTTAATAAAAACGTGCCACAGTAGTGAAATAAAGTAGTTTTTGTTTATCGTTAGAAATCTTTAAGCCAAATCTTTATACCCATGACACTTTATTGTTCATTTTGTATTTTATTTAAAGACAATGATGTACTTATGGCTCTTAAGCCTTGGCAAGCAGAGTTTGAAGTGTTTGGCAATAGAATCATAGGCCATACTCGCGTCTATTTACAACAAGCCGAATGTGCCAGTGGCGAATGCAACTTGGGAAACCTTTATACGGATGCAATGGCGCATGCAGTGCGTAGCCAATTTGTATTAATTTCTTTAAAGATATAAAATTTTCTTTTTTAGTTTATTAAGGATGCTGCAGCTACAGCGGCCAATTGGAGTAATGTAACTGTTGCGCTAACCACACAGGGAAACTTTCGCGTTCCTATACCAGCTGGCAGTAAGTGATTGAAGAAATTGAATTCACGGCACACATTATTTGAAATATCCAACAGACATAACCTATAAGCAGTTAGTAGCCATGTGTCCATGGGAAAACAAATTATATGCATTAACATTGAATGGTCAGCATTTGTTGGATTTACTGGAGGACAGCGTTAGTACCATGAACGCCAGCCATATAATACCCCGCTCAAGTCGATTTCTGCAAATATCGGGTCTACGAGTTAGCTACAATTTAAACGCTAAACTTGGTCAACGTGTTGTTAGCGTCAAAGTTCGTTGTGCTGATTGTGCTGTACCGCAGTATAGACCGCTTGTTTTATCAGATTACTATCGTATTGTGGTCATGGAGTATTTGGCAGATGGTAAAAATGGGTTTGGTTTAATTAGTGAAAATGCTCAAAAACTGCAGTAAGTAGCTAAATCAAAGTGGAAGTAGTGACTTTTCAAATTGTTTTGGTTTCTTGCAGGGTGGGACCCTTCGACTTAGATGCACTTATGGACTATTTGAACGTTACGGGCCCAGTAACTATAGGACTTGAGAACAGGATACAATTTGTTACATAGTTCATGAAATGCAATTTCCTTTGTCAATTCTTTCAACGATGCACGTTTTCTTAACAAAAAGTCTGACTTGAGTCAAATCTAATATCCAGAATATCAATATATTATTGAATGCGTAAAAATAATTGAAAAAGATTTTCCAGCTTTATTAAACATTGTTGATAGCTGCTGACAGTTTCTTGACAATAAGAGCAACTTTGTTTCGTCTGATTATTGCACTCCTTTCAACACTTTGGAGGTAAATCCTACAGGCATTGACTGCGCCTGAGATTCAAATCAAGTTTAGCATTGTGGTATAATGTATATTATTAATTACGAATTTATAATTGCCGCCAATTTTTTTGTTTTGTTTTTTATTGTCAGCAACGTATTTTTTGTATTAATCGCATGTCGAGTAGGTTTGCAAAAGCATCGATACTGTCCATTAACAAAAACTATCGATATTTTAAGAATATTTAGCGGTAGCTCTTTTAATTTCCTATTATTTTATTCTTTTTTTCACTTTGGCATTTATTTTTTTGCAATAAAAAAAAGCAAAAATTTACCGAGCTCCATCAGTTTAGGTAATGGTATTTAACCGACTTTAATTTGATGGTATTAAGTGCGCTGTTCAGAATCGCTACAGGCCGCACCTATACACAGAGCATACGCATTTTTTGCAGCACAAGCATTACACATTTGCCAATGAAAACAAAAAAATTATAAATGCTGATTTATTTTATTCATTTAAAAACTAACTTAACTAATTTCTAGGCACTGGCAGCAAAAGGCCTTCGGCACAAATTATTTTGAACATTTATTTGCCGCCTTAACGGCGCTATTGAGTACTATCGAAATTAAAACTTTTCGCTTCGATGTTTTTACAGCACTACCCATCGATACCAATTTGCTTAAGTTGGCATGACTGCTAAATATCGATACATTTTGTCTATCAGCGATACCCGCATGGAAACCAATCAAAGGTATTTAATTCACATTCACTCACCACATCAATTCCTGTGGAGGCTAAACCTCGAGACCTGCAGCATTTTTTGCGTAAAGTGAACTTGTTGTTTTCTAACAATTAAAACGGAAATTTACCAATTGTAGCCTTTAACAGACTATTCTAATCAAAGTAAGTAAAATATGTAATTTTTTATAAAAAAAAAAACATTGTAATTGTGCAAAGTGCTTTAGTGTGTGTTATATAAGCAGCGCGCTGTCGTATGGTTGCCGGTTCCAGATTCCAGAATATTCTTATTTTTAGACTGCAAGTCGCATATTAATTGCAAAAATCTACGCTTTTAGCTTTAAAGTTCACAAAACCAACAAATGTAAATCATTGCCGTGTAAAAAATCATTTTTTCTTGGACCTTACACACAAAACATGCCCGCGCACATGTTTTTTGCTCTGCGCCGGCATATTTCACATTTCATACCTAATTGCATGTTTCCAATTAGATAATTCAATTGAGTAAAAGTGTGAAAGTCATCTTTAAACAGGGTTTGTGTAATAACTAAGATCCTGGAAAATTGTGTCTTTTACATCCCAATGAGAACATTATTTGTATACCTGGTTACATAAATGTTGTTTTTTCTGGAACTCTCGCTGATGCTTCAAAAAGTGTGCTATCAGTTTTTCGATAGGGGGTCGCAGGCGTGTGTAATTCGGCTTATCAGTATAGAACTCTCAAAAAAAAAAAAAAATTTTAAGAAAAGTTTAGTTTTTCCATATGCGTGCGCTGCGCCTAGCTATGGTGGCTCAAGATGCGTAAAGTGCCCGTGGGGTCAAGGCTATCGTATTTTTATATACACACATGCTTCTTCGTAACCATAAAAACTAGTCACATACATACATGATGTATATGATGAAATTTGTTCTTCCGAAGTACAAAACCGCGTTAAAAATTCTCCATGGTAACAACACTTTCTTTGAAGGCCTAGGGGCCACCAAATTTTTTTGATGTTGACTTTGGAATGCAAATATTTACATGGTTTTTAAAATAAAGTTGGGTGCAGGCTATTTAACTGTCCAGCAATGCCCCAAGAGAAACCTGGAAACTAGTTTTCATCATTCATGTTTTCACGTTTGGCAATTTTTCTTATACATATAAACACATATGTATGTAGGCTCTTTTTTATTTGTCATCTAGCTTGAACATTGTATATACCTTACAAACCCTTGCTTCAGAATCATTTGCTTCAAGTTTTCGTACAGTTCACAAGTTCCAGTTGCTTTTAAGAAAATAAAATATAAAATTTTTTCGGCTCTTAAAAAAGTTTTTATTTACAATAGTCCAAATTAAATTGCAATTTCTTCGCCTTACAGATGTTCCGCTTACCTGTTTCACTTGCTTTTTCAAATGTCGGCCGCCGGCTGGCTATGCGTGGTTATGCCAAGGACGTCCGCTTTGGACCCGAGGTTCGCGCTTTGATGCTGCAGGGCGTCGATGTATTGGCCGATGCTGTCGCTGTGACCATGGGACCCAAAGGTCGCAACGTCATTATTGAGCAATCTTGGGGCTCACCCAAAATTACCAAAGATGGTGTTACAGTGGCCAAGTCCATTGAATTGAAGGACAAGTTCCAAAACATTGGTGCCAAGCTGGTACAAGATGTTGCCAACAACACCAATGAGGAGGCTGGCGATGGCACCACAACAGCTACTGTACTTGCTCGTGCTATTGCCAAGGAGGGCTTCGAGAAAATTTCTCGTGGCGCTAACCCTGTGGAAATACGACGCGGCGTTATGTGGGCTGTTGAAAATGTTATGGAACAATTGAAGGCCATGTCGCGTCCAGTGAAGACGCCTGAAGAGATTGCACAAGTTGCTACTATCTCTGCCAACGGTGATATAGCTGTGGGCAAGCTTATTAGTGATGCCATGGAGAAGGTGGGCCGCGATGGTGTTATTACTGTCAAGGATGGCAAAACTTTGACCGATGAGCTCGAGGTTATCGAAGGCATGAAGTTTGATCGCGGCTACATTTCGCCTTACTTCATCAACTCATCCAAAGGTGCCAAGGTGGAGTTCCAAGATGCACTCTTGCTGCTTTCGGAGAAGAAGATTTCCTCAGTTCAGAACATTATACCAGCTCTTGAATTGGCCAACGCACAGCGCAAACCTTTGGTTAAAAAAAAAAAAGATATTGACGGCGAGGCTATAAGCACTTTGGTGGTCAATCGCTTGAAGATTGGTCTGCAGGTAGCCGCTGTTAAGGCACCAGGCTTCGGCGACAATCGCAAGTCGACTTTGACCGACATGGCTATTGCCTCAGGCGGCATTGTTTTTGGTGATGATGCTGATTTGGTTAAGTTGGAGGAAATCAAGATCAGCGACTTTGGTCAAATTGGAGAAGTTGTCATTACCAAAGATGATACTTTGTTGTTGAAGGGTAAGGGCAAAAAGGAGGACATTACTCGCCGCGTTACACAAATCAAGGAGCAAATTAATGATACCACATCTGAATATGAGAAAGAGAAGTTGCAAGAGCGTTTAGCCCGCTTGGCTTCCGGCGTCGCTTTGCTGCGTGTTGGTGGCTCCAGTGAGGTGGAAGTAAACGAGAAGAAGGATCGTGTGCATGATGCACTCAATGCTACACGTGCTGCCGTTGAAGAGGGTATCGTTCCCGGTGGTGGCACCGCACTCTTGCGTTGCATTCCCAAATTGGAAGGCAAAAAAAAAAAGAATGATGACCAGGTAAATACACATGATTACTTTAAAGCCACAAAACACATTATGCTTATGTGATTTTTACTCATTTTTTACAGACCTTGGGTATTGAAATTGTTTGCCGCGCTTTGCGCATGCCTTGCATGACCATTGCCAAGAATGCTGGCGTTGATGCAGCAATGGTTGTTGCCAAGGTCGAGACCCAGACTGGTGACTTTGGCTACGATGCACTGAAGAACGAATATGGCCAACTCATCCAGAAGGGCATCATTGATCCTACCAAGGTAAGTGAAAATATTCCAGTGCAAGCGTTTCTAGATTTCTTATGCTTTGTTTTGTCCATAGGTCGTGCGCACCGCCATTACTGATGCTTCTGGTGAAGCCTCTCTGCTGACAACTGCCGAGGCGGTAGTGACTGACCTTCCCAAGGAAGATGGTGCACCTGCTTTGGGCGGCATGGGCGGTATGGGTGGCATGGGAGGCATGGGTGGCATGATGTAAATGGCACTTCCGGCCCGCACGTCTCCAATTTGTAATGTTAAGTCACATGTCAAAACCTCACGCTCTGTTTAATCAAATCAAGGCGATCCCATCAATATATCTTACATCGATGCAACCAGAATACACACACCCACACACACACACATACATTCTCTTCAATCAAAACGCAACTTGTCAACGTTTGTTCCTTTGAAGCAAATGAAGTTATTGTTATCACATACTATATTCTGGTTGAGCGGCCTCCATGATATTAAACATTTCGATCCGGTTTTGTCTTGTGCTCTAATTTTTTAACTATTCCTTAATTATAATTTTACATGTTATATATGTAAAAGAAACTATAAATTAGTTGTAAAAATAAAATAAAATGAAAATAGTTCCAGTCTTTTTTATTAAATGAATACGAGGTGTGTTCAAAAAGTATCGCGAATTTTGTGTTTTTTCAAAAATTATTTATTCATGAAAATCTATTTTGTCCAATGAGATATTATGTACACTTGTGCCAACGGTTTTTCCAATCTTCGAAGCACTTCAAAAAATACTTTTTTTTAATCTTGTTCAGCTCCTCCTGCGATGCCGTCTTTATCTCGTTAATCGTAGCATAGCGTCGTCCTTTCATGGACCTCTTCCCCAGATCTGGGGAATACGGTGGCTGCGAAAAAAAAAAAAAAAAAAAAAAAAAAAAAAAAAAAGTCGCGCACAAGCAATGATGTGTGAGCAGAGGCGTTATCGTAGTGCAAAAGCCAACTTTTGTTCTTCCACAAATCCGGGCGTTTCTGGCGGATCAATTCGCGCAAATTGCGCATAACTTGCAGGTAATATTCCTTATTGACCGTTCTACCCTTTGGCAAGAACTCATGATGCACCGTGCCCCTGCAATCGAAGAAAACTCTAAGTAAAACTTTCACATTCGACCGAACTTGGCGCGCTTTTTTTGGTCTTGGTTCGTGCGGCAGCTTCCATTGAGATGATTGAGCTTTGGTTTCCACCTCATAACCATAAACCCACGATTCGTCACCAGATATGACCCTATGGAGGAAATTTGGGTCGTCACGGACAGAGTCCAACATCTCATTAGCAATGTTCATGCGATGCTGTTTTTGGTTTTTGGTTATGTCTAGGTCCTCAGCAACTTCTCTAACGGTGATTCGGCGTGGCCAATCGTACCATTTTCTTCACATCATCAATTTTTTCGGGCGCCCGGCACGCTCTTCGTCGTTCACATCTTCTCGGCTTTCTGAGAACATTTTGTAATTCAAACTTCGCGATACTTTTTGAACACACCTCGTACATAATCAGAGATGTATCAGAAATTAACATGTGGCATATCTTCCTTCTGGGAAGCAATCTTATGACGTGGCTGCTTGGTTGCAGGGGAACACAGTTTTTAGTTAGCCATACTCCAACAGCTGCAAAACCATCTGGAGGCCCAAAAAACATTTTGAATTAAAAACAATTGGAATTATATTGTGCTCAATTCTGCTTTATTTGTTTTTTGATTTTTTTTTTTTATCCTCGTTATTTTTATTTTAATTATAAATACATTTAATAAAAAAAAAAACCTAAATAATGTAACATGTACTTTTATTTTAAAAGAAAAATGAAAATTATTTGTATATATTTATACGCGCATATATGAAACACACTCTAAACAACCACAATGGCAGGCATTGCCTCCCGCTGGCTGAGATCGGGTGCGCACTGTTCTGGACTGAGAAATGGATAGCATAGTAGTTTATGTATATGTAGTATTTTAGTTGGATGAGTTTGGGGGTGGCGTGCCCTCAGACAGCGGCGGCTGCCCGCGCTGCCGCTGTCATTGTTCTTGTTGCGACTCCTGCTGGAGCGGTAGTAACTCCTAGCACTTTCGTTTGGGCGTGCGACGCTTGACGCCGCAGCTGTCTACCTTTTTGTTACCCTTAGCAATGGCCAATAGCTTGACTAGCTTCTTGTGCGAGTCACCAACAATCCAGCCATGCTTTTGATACTGTTCACTATCGTCAAATTCCTTTTCTTGCTCCTGCTGTTCAGCCTGGGCTGCTGCTGTTTCTTCATCGATGCGTCCAAACTCATCATCGCTGGATGATGACCAGTAGTAGAGTTGCTTTTCGGTTGCTGGCCGCTTTCTACGTGTCGGCGACTGACGATTCGCTTGGGATTTGCGCTTGTATTTAAGGTTTTTGTTGCTGCTGCTGCTGTTGTTGTTGTTATTGTTATTGTTGGTACCGCTGCCGCCCCTGCTGCTGCTGCTGCCAGCAGCGCTATTTCCAGAATTGCCAACTCCAATGACGGCACTGCGTTTTAACTTTGCAGCAGCAATGATTGCAGGACTGGCATAGCCGCTGGGTTGACGCGTATCACTAACCGTGGACTGAGCACTCTGTTGCTGTTTGCCACTGCTTAGTTCCTCCTGCAACGCTATGTCCGGCTCCTCCAACGGCTTGTTGCTGTTTCGTTCAGCACGACTATTACTTTTTGTGTGCTGATTTCTGCCACTTCGTGTTCTTTGGTTGCTTCGCGCTTCATTTTGACTGTTGCTGCGTTTGTAGTCCACATATTCCTGTTGCCGTGACTGCTGTTGCTCTTCTTCCTCCTTCTCCTCCTCCTCATCTTGATAGTCACTTAACTGAGGCTCCTTTGTACTGCTTTTTTTTGGCGTCTGCTCAAAGTTTACAACCTTATTGGGACCCTTGTTGCCTTTCTTACGACGTGCAGCGGTCGCGACGGCAGGTTGCTCCTTTGGCAGCTGCGGCAACTCAGCTTTGCTAGACGTGCTTCTGGGCTGCTTGGCTGCGCGTGGCTCTGTCATTGGCAGGTTCTCTTCCTTGCGTTGCTTAGGCGTGCTCGGAGGCTCCAGAGCCTGTACCACTGCTTCGACAACTTGTGCAACTCTTTGACGACCACGTGGAGTGGGCACATTCTCGCCGCGTGCTTTTGTTTTCTGTTTGGCATTTTTGGTACTTTCTGTGGTACTTTGATTGGAACTTCGGACGCTTTTTCGTTTTTCGCTTGTATTCAATGGTGTGCTTGTTGTTACTGGCTTTTCAGCAATTGGCGTCTTGTCCCTGTTTTTGCTGGAGTTACTCTCAATGTTCTTTTTACTTGTTGCTGCAGTCTCTTGACTTTCGCTGGGCATTGATAGATTTGTGCTAGTCTTGCGTTTACGTTTCTTCTCTTGCTGTTCTTTCTCCTCAATCAAAGCTATTATATCCTTGGTGGAAAGAAATTCTTCATATTCATCAGAGCTCCAGGTTTCCACCAATTTTTTTGGCCTATTTGTGGCACAACGTCGCTTGGACTTGCGCTGACCCTCATCAATTAGCTTCTCGATTTCTTCTGGACTCATGCCCAGCTCTGTTTGTAACTTTGATATATCTTTGCTATCCTTGCGTGCCTTGCGTGCGGCAGCTGCATTTGCGGCCTTGCTTGCTGCCTGCTTGCTCTGCGCTTTGGCATTGGTGTTTGCTTTACCCTTGGCACGACCCCTGGGCTTTTTCGGTTGGCTCTTAGCGGGTGCTGGCGGTGCTGGCATTGCTGCAGCTGTAGCAGCGTTGGCCATATTTGTTACTACGGGCACAGCATTTGCAGCCGCTACCGAACTAGCATTCCAATGTTTATCCTGTTCAGCGTTGTTAGCAACGGCTGTGGCTGCCTCTACATGTTCCACAAACTGTTTGCTGGCACGCCCTGTTGCTGCAGCGCCACCGCCTCTTAGCTCATCAAATATCTTATCCAGATTTGCTTTGGGCGGAGGTGGCGGCGGCAAAAGCTGATCTTTTTGCGCACCAGCATTCTTGAGCTTTACATTTGCATTAGAGCTGCCGGCGGGCAAACCAGCGTTGCCCACTGCATTGCTGTTTTTAGCTTTGGTACTGGCGTTCTTAAAGATACGGCCCATGATGAGCGACTTATTCTCAAAGGTTTTAGCTGTGGCACGGCTGGAGTTGCTGTTGCTACTGCTGCTATTCTCTGATGAGGATGACGCGGGTGACGAAGTTTGATTCTTTGTCAACTTTTCATTAGACAATTTAACGCTCATCTCATCATCGCAGCTCATCGTGCCAAAATCATAGTCATCGCGATCCGAATAGCTTGCAGTTGATACACTATTGTTGTCCTCGGTCAGCAAATTAATGTTGCTGGTCTTTGGCTTCTGGAACGTAATGGTCTCCTTCTCTTCTAGCCCTATGTTCTTAAATGGACGTTCAGGTATGATGATCTTGTGCTGAGCTGCATGCATGGGACCACAGTTCAGTGTGGGACTGCTTACAGCTGCTGCTGCTGCCGTTTTAACAATGGACGAGTGCATAATGGTCTTGGATGAGGTCGAGCTTTGATTTTCATTCGTTTTGTGCCTTTGATTGCCTGCGTTTTGATGGTTTTGATTGTGATGATGTTGTTCCATCGTCACTGGCATCGTAGTGCTGCTGGCCAGTACGGCTACAGAGGCATATTCCAGATTGTGACGTGATTTTTCAGCATCCTGCACAGGCATATTCACAGCCAGAGGCTGCACTGAGACCGGCGGCGTTGTCTGCGTAATTGGCATAAACTCATGAGAATTGGGCTTTTCGCTGCCTAAGGCTATATCTGCAAGTTCGGTCAGTTTGCAAACGGCACGAGACTTGGTCTCCAGCTCCCGTTGTATCGTCAAATCAATATTAACATTCTCATAGCCCTTCATGGCCGCCTTGGTCTTGAACCGTGATGTGGTCATATTGGTTACGCCAGAAAATTGCGATATGGCCGAATAATTGGGCGACATGCGATTGTTACTAGAAAAAATATAAGAAAAAGGATTTTTAGAAAGCGGAAATCTCTGAGTAAAGATTAACTTCAATTTGTACTTACACTTCTTGGTTGAGCATCTGTGTGGCGTTTGACTTATTAAATGGTGAAGTGTGCATGGTTGAGGGATTTCTAAAGACAGCAGCGCTGTTATTGTGTTGGATCACTGGCTGATGAGCTACGCTCGACACTTGTGGCGGGGATGGCGAAGACGGTGGAGAGGGTGAGGGTGAGGGAGAAATAGGTGTATCCAAATATGGTCGATGTACAATAGGCATTGGTAGGGGAACAGGCAGTGGTTCCATTTGTAGCTGTTGCTGTTCTTCATTGTAAGTCTCCATAATAGCAGCTTTGCGTGTAGCGTTTACAATTACCGTGGGCGGTGGCGGCGGCGGCGGTTGTTTCAACACGCTTTCCTGCACTGGAACTGAGTTCATGGGCATCGCCATTGAAGTCGAAGCATAGACATCCGTGCGCACCTGCTCCTCTTGCTGTGGCATGCTAAGACGTGGCGTCTCAGCGCTCTTTAGTATATTACAACACTCATAAAAGAGGCGTTCGTCGGGATTGAGATTCAACCGCGAAGCTACAGCTGGATGTGAGAGATCCTTGTTGCTTGGACTGCTGTTTGATTGCGGCGAGGCGGAATGATTTATATTTTTCTGATTCTGCTGTTGCTGCTGCTGCTGACTTTGTTGATTATCGTGCAATCGCAGACTGGCCTCGGTAATAACATGAGCAGACACGCATGCAGTTGGCTCCGGTGAGCGAGTAGACCTTGGCGATTTGGAGGCACGTCGCAATGTGGATTGCATGAGCACGGATGCACGATGCTGTTTTATGTTGGTGGTTACAACAGGTGCCGCATTGACAAAACGATTTACTGCACGCGGTGAAGCGGCTGATGTCATCATTGGCTCTCTGTCCAGACTGCCGCTACGGAGTAAAGTAGTTACTGCTTTTACAGCAGTAACGTTGTTTAGTCGACCTTCCAGCTCGTTGGTCTTTTCTATACCGCTGCTATTGGGCATTGGCGATGCTGCATTGCTCTTGGATTGTAAATACTCCTGTTCGGACAGCTTGGAAACATGAGCCAGCGTCATATTGTGCTTGCTCAGTGACGTAGCCGTAAAGAAAGTCTTTCGACACAAGCTGCACTCAAACTTTTCGCTAGCCAAATCTCTAACCGAGCGTTTTTTGGGTCTGCGTGTGAGTAGCACGCTACGCCGACGACGCCTGCGTCGTCCGCGACCACCACGCCCAAGGTCTTGTGAATAGCTAGTGTAGACGCTCATCTCATCATCGAGATCCATATCCATGACCTCAGTGTTAGTATTCTCATCGCAAATAGAGCCAAAGTTGGAGTGGTCATCGTTTAGATTGGGCGCACTGCGTACGCTCATTGAGGTGGGTGGGCGGTAGTACTTGCTATTGGAGTCATTGTCCTGCTCCAGCTCAAAATCATCGTTGGCAAACTCGAAATCCTCATTTGTTGCCGACATTATCTTTTCATTGACATTCTTGGCAATTTCAGTTAGATAATTGTCCTCCTCTAGGTCACCAATTTCCTCGGAACTTGCATTTTGAGTTTTGTTGGCACTATCTTTTGTCTTGCCACTATCACCAGTCACCGGTCGCTGCTGTTCCTCCTTGTGTATGTTTTTGTTAAGCCTAGGATCGCGACTGTAAGTTGGCGGCGCAGCCGGCGCTGCGACAGGAGAAGCAATCCTCTGCTGACGTGGCTTTTGTTGTTCGTTGGCGGCATTGGATAAAATGCTAGGCCGCAGTATAGGCACCACATTAACTGGCGTCTGTGTTGCACCACCCTGAGATGTTGAAGCCTCTAATTCCTTCTTGCTCTTGCTCTTTGCCTTAATGCCAGACAGCTGTTTTTCAATACCAATTGAAAAGGACTCTAGCGAGGATTTCAGCAAGCTTATGTTTTCATTAGCCAGTGGTGCCGCTTTGCCTCGGCCGCGTCTATAGTACGAAGTAGTAGTCTGCCTACGTTTAGGCCTGCCTCTGGTAGGCGCAACAACTATTTCCGGTTCCTTTTCCTCCTTTTGAAGTTCGCTAGCAAATCTAGCTACTTTTGCTGCAGCTGCCGGTTTGCTGCTGCCATCCGCTTCATTTTTGCTGCGTTTGGCATCGCTTTGCTTGCCACTTGATGACTTCTCATTCTGTTGCGTAGTAGCTGCTGGAGCGATTGTAGCATTCCGCTTAGTACTGGACATAAGCAGCATTCCGGTTAATAGCAGATCCTCACTCTTTTCATACGCCAAATTTTCCAACTTTTTCAAATTATCACGCCTGGCATTATCAATCTTAAAGCTTTCTAACAGCTGATCGGCCACTATAGCTGCTAGTTCGTTTTTGCGTCTACGTCGTTGCTTCTTTTTCTGAGGATCCACGACGCTGCTGGCTTGGCTAGTTGTACACGTTGTGCCTGTTGTTGCTGTGCTGCTAGCCTCTGTCTCATTTGTTTGCTCTGAAACTGGCGCTAATACATTGGTCTGGACGCTGCTGGTAGGCAACACCGTGGGCGGCACGTTCTCTGACTGTGCCAGGCTATGGAACCCGGAAGATGTGTTGTTGTTCATATTGCTGCTGTGTTCCTCACAAAACGAGCTGCAGTTAGTCTCTTGTGCGGCAAGTGGTAGCTTATTATTCTGCTCTCCGGCAACTGTACTCTCGGTAAGACTACTTTCTGTAGGCGGCAATTCGGTGGGCGTGCTGCAGCGCACAGGTGGAGCCACTGAGATGACCGAAACGGCCACAGCTGGCGTTGCAGTTGTTGTTTTTGTTTGTGCGGGAATTTCTTCAATAGCTGCTTCAGGTTCAATGCTTTTCTTTTTTAAAGTGGCACTTTCTTCCAGGCAGATTGAAGCTTCCACATGACTACTTATCTCCAAACATTCCTGCTGCTGCTCCACCTCCAGCTTCTGTGGCACTATAGCTGGCTCGGGCTGTGTCACAATCGAAGGATGTACAACAGCTAGCACTGGAGTGGAAAGCACCTCATTTCTCAACTCGGTTTCAGGCTGTGGTGTTGTTTTAGGTACTGGATTGCTATCTGTAGTTATTTGGCTGCTGTAAGGCGGCTTTAGGCATGGCTTTGGTTCAATGGGCTCTAAATGAGTTGTTGTCTGAACCACACTCGGTGCAACTTCAGCAATGAGCAGCGCCGAACGACAATCAATAGTCTTGGAGCGCATGGTGCGTTTCTTTGGTGTCAAATTCTTGGAGAAAGTCACTGGTGGTAGCTGTGGTGGTAGCTGTGGTGGTAGCTGCGGTGGTAGCTGCGGTGGTAGCTGCGGTGGTAGCTGCGGTGGTAGCTGCGGTTGCTGATTCTGCTGCTGCGGCGGCTGTGGCTCACTAACCGTTGAGAACAGCATGCCCGCCATGGGCGTAGTGGCAATGCAATTGCCTCTAGTAAGCGTTACTTCACTTTTTGGTTCAACAGTTATGGCTGTACAGGGTGGCATAGTGACTAAGCTGGCAGTGGTTGTGGCAGCGGTAGCATCGCCAGTTAAAGCCACATCATCATCATCAGGCAAACTGGCTTGTACGGCCATAATAACCGAATTGATAGCATCATCAATGTGGTTATTAATAACCTCATCCATTTTAGGGCAGTGTTTTGGTTGATTTTTACCACCGGCTTCTTTCTTGCCACCACCCTGCTGCTCCTTAGCTCCGCCTATTTCTGTTTTGCTATTAGCCGCAGCTCGCTTTTTAGCAGGCGCTTTGGTAACACTGATAACCGGCAATACTGCCGGCGTTTGCACCACTGACAAAGCTACGGGTGTTACGGCTGTTGCTGCGCTTGTAGTCGCCATTGTGGTTATTGTTGTAGCAGTGCCTGCAGTAGCTTCACTACTGACGACATAAGCGCCACTTGTGGGTGGACCAAATACCACCGGATTACGCACTTGTGGTATTTTTAACAAATCCAAGTTCGAATAGAAGTGTTTGCTTAACAATGCCTCTTGCATAGCCTGTGCTGTGGGTAACGTAGAACCACTTGGCACAACGGCATCACTACTACCACGTACTAGCGGTAACGGTGGTCTCAGGCATCCATTAAACGGCGTTTTATACTCAATCAGTTGCCTACGCGTATCACCAGAAGCAAGAAAGTGCGCTGGCGATAGTCTGCACGACTTTGAGCGGTTCCAGTTGGCCCATTTCATTCAATATACAAATTACGCTTCAAATCCGCAAATGGTTTTATCTACGTGCTGGTATGCTGGCGCGCGCGTTGCTGCAAAGAGCCACCTGCAACAGCAGCCGGTTGTTTGTACTTTATTGCCTGTCAAATTCAGTGGTTCCATGCCATAAATTCGGGTTACCAGGTGCGGCAGTACGCCCCAGGTACGCGCCAGCCGCTGGACTGCATCATCAGCGCCGCGCCAGTACGGCCAGCGGCAACAGCGGCAAAGAAGGTGCCGCTAACTCTTCGGCGTCAGCATGGCAGGCATCACCATATCGCCGATAATTTATACAGCAACAGCAGCAGCAGCCAGGTTGCGCAAACACCCGGCGGCCCCAACCAACGGCGGCATCGGCCTGGTTGTATCAGTTTATAACTGCTGCGGGTATGGTAACACCGGGTGGCGGTACTTACTGGCACTGGAACTGTGGCAATGGGTAGCTATGGGCAGCGAGTAGATTTTTATTGCTGCGTTACTACTGCTGCTATGTTTGCTAAGCTCAGCTGATATTGCCAAGAGCGGCTAAGTGAGAGCGAGTGTCAGTTATTGCAGTTGTTGTTGTTGGTGTGGGCATGGGTATTTGTTTTGCCACGTTTGTATGTTCTTCTGGTGGAGGTGGTGGTTATAGGTATGAGCATTGGTTGTTGCGCATGTTTTAGTGCTATGCGTGTGACATTAAAATTTTGTGTGGGAACAGTTATGGTGGTGTTGGTGGTTATGGCGGCAGCGATAGGCAACTGCAACATGTTTTGTTTTGGCATTGAGATGGGCGCTGCAGCAAGCTCTGGTTTGGCTACAGATTGATCGTGGGCATCAGTGTTCAACTTGATGATACGCCTGGATATGGTCTTGCGCTTTGGAGTCTTGGTATGCGATTCCTGACTTAATTCTTGCTGTTCCAGCTGCGCCGTTTCATTGCTCATAGCGCTGTGTGTTGCTGTTGGTGTTGTAGCTTGTATTGTGGTTGGGGTGTTGATGATGCTGATGCTATGGCTCTGATTCTGGATCTGGCTTTGCGACACCGTCGGCTGCTCAGTCTTTAATTTCTCCTCCAGTTTGCCAGTCAACATGGCAATGCAATCACTTATGCGTTTGCTACGCTTAACACTTGTGTTCGCATTGCTGCTTACATTTCTGGCTGCAATGGTGCTGGTAGTAGTAGTGCAGGGATTGCCACTTGGCTGCTGGTTAGGTGTGCTTGCAACCGGCGCTGAAGCTTTGCCGGCCGGCGCTGGCGTTGTGGGTGGCGTTGGCATCAGGTTCTTGGTTGGCGATACAGCACAAATATTTGCTTCAACTGGCAACAGCATAGTGGTGCTAATGTTGGTGGTCTCTCTGCTGGTTAGATTAGCTGCAGCCTGATTGACAACAACACATAAACCACTTGATGGCTGCTCGTTTGCGCGACGTTGTATTCGCGTGGTGCAAATGCTGTCCTCACGTTCAATGCTGTCGTCTTCTGTGCCTATGCTGACAACGGCTGGTCCAATTGGAGTAGTACTTGTGGCAGCAGTAGTAGTAACATTTAATGACTGTTTGTTTGATTTTGGAGATCTTGGTGACAGCTTCGTAGTGCCACCGACGGCAGTGCTTGATTTGGATTCATTATTACTCTTGAAATCTCTCTCCTTAGCTTCACTTGGTACGTTCGCTTCCACGGAAGACTTTAAGCAGCAGCTAGTGGTTTGTGCTTTCTGTGTTTGAGGCATGATTTTCATTTCGTTGCTCATAGATAAGCTAGCGGCGACAGAGCTTAAAACAGAACTAGGATTTGTTGCTGCTATCGTCATTGGTGTCGTTGTCGTCATCATTTTCTTCTTGTTGTTTGTATCCTTTTTCACTGACAAAGGCTGCTGCTGCTGCTGCTGATTTTTCTTTTGCTGCTTCAGCTGCTGCTCCGAACGTCTCAGCCGCTGCTGTTGTTGCTGCTGCTTCTGTTGATGCTGCTTTGACCTTGCCTTGTTGCGCACCAGCCGAGTTTGGCTTATTTGTCGAGCATGCGTGGTCCGGAGCGCATGCTGATTGTATATCTTCTTGTTGCTACTATTTCGTGATACCACCAGCTTGTTCTTTTTCGACTTCTTTGCCTTGGTGTCTGTAGGAAAGATCTTCTTGCAAACTCTTTTTGCCGGCAAATTCTCCAACATTTTGCGTATGGACTCGGCTGTAACAAAAAATTGTATTGGGTGAATAAGTAAATGGTAAACAAAATAAGACAAGTTCCCAATTTAGCTCATCAAAGGTACGAATATTTAATTGGCTTATTAAAGGTTACGAGACACTAATTCCAGTTTCTTTGAAGTCAAGCTACACTTGTTTCTGGTTTAAATAAGAAAATGAAGCCATAAATTCCAACTTGATTTCTACTCGCTATGTAAAACCAATAAGACTTAAACGTATCTTTCTCACTAGTAGGACTTGGAATTAATGTCGAACTGGAGGATTTTTTGAAAATGCGCTAATTGGGCAATTCATTTCATCCTTTGAAATTGAGAGTTGCATTTTTTTTATCGTCTGCATCTAATTTTAATTCTACTTACCATCACTGGGACGCTGCCTGGGTGGCGTCTTGGTCTTGGAAAAGTTTGAGCCACTCTCTTCGGTATCTTCTCGCGAAAGCTGCTGGCTACTGTCATTGACCGGCAGCGTCTTGATGCTCTTTTTGGTTTTACGCAACATCGAAAAATGCTTATTGCAGGGCCTACGTTTTTTGGAACCACAATAGTAACGATATTTGCGTTTCTTGGCTAGGGACCAAATGTAATCGCCAGAGCAGTCCAACATATGCCGATAGAGATCCATTAGGCCGCTGCATTTGCGACCACATTTGGTACAACTGGATGGTTGCATTGCCGAGGGCGATGACGCTGTTGACGATGAGGAGCAACCAGCTGTCTGCTCCTTACTATTACTATGGCTGCCGCTGCGCTGGCTAAGCTCCTGCTTAACTTGCGGTTGTTGTTGTTGCTGCTGTGTTAGTTGTTGCTTGGCACGTGGCGTGGAGGAGCTGCTGCTGCTGCTCCATGGCAAACTATGAGAGGGCGATGCATTTTGTAACTCTAGTAAAGCAATACCTTTTGTATCTGTCGTATCGCCATCATCGGCGGATGTTGTCGGTGTTGGCGTTGACGTGGGCGTCGTTGTATTGGCCGGTGAGCAGGGTGAGCAACTTACTTGCGGCGTACTAGCCGCACTGGCCTCAAACGATGTCGACTTGATGGGTCGGCTGCTATTCGATAGCGACTGTACACTATCCGAGGATAGTTCCTCCTCGACGGTACGCTCCTGCTTGTGTTGCTGCCATACAGCGGCAACTGTTCCTGCCAATGCCATGCTACTATAAGAACTGAAGCTGCTCTCAGCATCATAGCGACTAAGCGCGCGCTTGGGTATAAACAAATGACGCAGCAGATTGCCGGCCAGCAATTCACGTCCCACGACCTCATAATGAGTGGAATATATGTGCGAATGTCGAAACATCTTGTGCTCCTCTAATGATTTAAGCTTATCGAATTTGGCGCCACAACAAATGCACAAATAGCAGCGTGGACGTGCCCATTCGCCGCTGAGCACTAGTTTCTGTGCTTGTTGTGCTTGCGTTTTAGCGCGTGGCTGCAGCTGCAGCAGGGAAAGAAAGCTTTCATCGGCAAAGGTTTGGGTCATAAGATCACCCATGGTGCTGTCAATTTCATCAGCTGGCTGTGCAGCAGGCTCACCAAACTCATCGTTCTCAAACTTGATGATGGCCTGCTCATTTTGCTCGAGTATAATGTGCGGCAAAAGACGAAAGTCCAGTATGAGATTGAGTTGCTCCATTAAACGTTGCTTTTCCTCACGTACGCGCTGCTCAAAGCTGCCCGATAACGATAATGATGATACTGATGTTGATGAGGATGATGATAATAAGGATGTCGACGCGGAGGTGCAGCTAAAGGTTCGTTGCATTTCATCGTGCTTTTGACGCATGGTGAGCTGCGTCCACATATCTAATTTTGAGAGATCACGCAGTCCTCCGAACGGTTGTTTAATCTTTTTAACCATTTTTCCACCTTCGTTGATAAATGTAAACTTTTTAACATAATCCCATTTCCATTTCCACGAGTACTTTGTATGTGGACGCCGACATTTAGTATAAGGCAGCGGTTCCACATTGCCATACTGGTCTGCTGTAAGCAGTGTGGGATAAGCAGTGCCCATGGCCAGATTTGTAGCGGCATGTATGGCCGTATCAAAGCTAGCGCTGTATGTGTTTCTGTTATCCGATGTTTGTTGCTTGCTGAACTCTGTCGACGCTGCACGCAACTTACCATCCAGAAAGTGCTGTAAATTATGACGCACATTGAGCACAACATCCTTATAGAAGTTGTCATCAAACACATAGCTAAGCACATCGGAGCGAGTGGGCATCCGAAACATGGCATCGATGGGTTGTTCCAGCGACTGTTGTTGTTGCTGTTGTTGCTGCTGCTGTTGCTGCTGCTGTTGTTGCTGCTGTTGTAGCTGCTGCTGCAGCTGTTGTGCCTGTTGCCTTATAGAGGCACGACTGCTGCTGCGCTGCTTCGACAAGGGCGAACAGGAAAGCGTTTGCGGCGTTGCTGGCAGATGTGTAGATCCCGATGTACTGGGCGTTGCCGGCACTACTGTGGAGCAGGTATTACGCTGCTGTGCCGCTTCCTGAGAGGATTTGAGCAACATGTCAGATATTACGCAGCTAGGCTTGCTCTCCCTACGCAATCGTGCACTGCGATTGCGATTACGATTGTTTGGCAGTCGATTTTGGGTAAGACCCAAGCGCAGCAGCACAGGCTCATCGGCTCCAATCATAGCATTGCATGATGTTGATGACGCTGACGACGCGCCAAGAGTTTGACTATTGCTGGCTGCTCCTGCTACTGCAGTGGTTGTGGTACTGTCGACAAGCGAGCCATTGCTGCTGCTACTACTGCCACTTTTCTGTAAACGTAACCTGGCACGCCTGACGTCTGACTTGCGTTCGCTGTCATTGTCATCATTGGAACTCTTCCAACCATCGGAGGAGGATGGCATGGCTACGGCTGCTGTTGCTGCTGCTGGCGCCACCAATGGCACAGAGCTTTTGTGTATATAGCGCATGTGTTTGTTTAATTGCTCAATATCCTGAAAACGCAGCGTGCATAGCTTGCAGCCAAAATACTTATCCGCATGACACTCGATCAGATGCAGAAATAGTTGCTCCAGCTGCTTTGCTGGCAAACAAATTTGCTGCTGTGCCTGATTTGGCTTCGCTTTGCCGCAGTGTATGCAACCGGGAAAGTGTTTCCCAAGCTGTGTTGAACTGGTCGCAAAGGAGCTATTTGTTGTTGTTGTTGTTGTTGCTGTAGTACGTCCACTACAACGACGCTCTTTGCGTTCCGTATGAAACTTTTCAACATGCTTTGATTGCATCTTATTAGAGGCGAACTTCTTATCACAGTACAAACACAATACTTTAATAAAAGCTGTTGAATTATAATCATCGAGAAGTTCGCGTTCCGGCTCATACTGCGGCTCATAATCCAAAGAGTTTTGTCGCTTGGCTGTTAATAACTGCAGCTTCTCAACTAGGCGTGGCAAACGTTCCAATGGCAGGCTACACACCAACGATACAGCGGCCAGCGACTGAGCTTGTTGTGCATCCGCAGCGGAGCAGCTACTATTGGATGGCTGTTGTACAAAATCATCCTGACGCATGCTGTGATTGCGTTTCTTGCGCGGTGTAGTTGGTGTGGCTGTAGCTGTTGTTAGTATTGTGCTGGAGTTGCTCTTCTGGCCATGCACTTGTTGTTGCTCCTCAGCAGACAATTTGAATCCTCTGCGCAGGCCGAAGCGCGACATTGTTTTCATAAAGCGGCCACAGAAGGAGTCGTTGCTCTTAAATTGCAGTATTTGTGTGTGTTTGTGTGTGGGAGAGTTTTTTTTCGTTTAAGAGAGCAGCTCAGCAGCAAGTACTACACGAGGTTTGTCGTTTTGGCAATGAATTTAAGAATTCGACAAGAAATCTGTAAGATATATGCCAATAAAAATAATAATTACACATAATATTACATTGTTGACTTGGTGTATATGCGTGTGTATGTGCAAATTGAAAGTTTGCAAGCCGCCAATATACAATGTATGTAAGCGAGTGTGTCTGTGTGTGTGTGTGTGTGCGTATCTGTGTATATTTCAAGGCACGACATATACATACATGTATTATATATATGTGTGCCTACACCCAACTAGCAATTAAATATAACATTTAATAAGTATCAAACATAAACACAAATAATAAATAAATAAAAAAAACAACGAAAGCATACAAACACATACTTTTAAAAACTTGCACATTTTGTTGACGAAAGAGAGCAAAAAAATAAAAAAAAGAATAATAACAACATACTATAAACAAAACTACTCACACACACAGTGTCATAAATTATACAATAAACATTTTCCCACTCACTCTACTTACCGCGTTTGTATTTTGTTCCTTTGCCTTTTACCGTTGTTGCCGCTGGACACTTTACTTACAAATACACATGTCTCTATGCATACATATGTGTATGTGTGTATTTATGCTTTTGTTTTTGACTTATTTTTGTTGACTGACTTTTCGCTTAATTCATTGAGAGCGAACAGTTGCTATTGCACTTATTAGTATTTATTTATTTTAGTGTTCCAAAATCTTCTGAGCGTTGTTTAATTTACAAACGAACAGCATTTCTTTATTATTATATACTTATTTTTCCACCCTAACAACTGCGTTAGGAGGTATCTAACGTTTAGCCCAAATCGATGCGTGCGTAGAGCAGAACGGTGGCAGCAGCGGCGTTGGCAGCAGCAGGACACTGCGACTGCGACGGCGACAGCGACAATGATTATAAGGGGAGCAAGGGACGACAACGACGACAAGGAAAGCAGCAGCGCTGAACGATTTTTCTCTTGCACAAGCGTATTCGGGAAAAACATTTCTCCGCGACTATTAACGCTATCCCTTAATGGATGCGTGCACTTATATATTTTTGATTTTACTAATTTGATTTCACTATATTATTATGTATTTCAATTCTGCTTCGCACACACACGCACGCACACATATTAGATTCTCAAAATAAATGTGTTTTTCTTATGAGAAGTACTCGGATTGGTAAAAAATCGAAACGAGTACAACTTCGCGTCAAAATGTCGGAGCCAGTGTGTACATACAATTTACAAAAAAAATATATGCAACAGAGTAGTAAGCTGCATTCTTATCGATAATCATAATTTGATTAGTTGTGCTGCAATAAACCGACTAATTTTTATCACTTTTAACTTAATATTATAACTACAAGTCAATATTGAACTATGATTTTAAACCAAGTAAACAGGTTATCATTAAAATATAATTCAAGTTACAAAAATATAATTGTATGTTTAACTTAGTTTTCATTTGCTGTCAGTTGTTACGTATTAAGGAGCAATAATAAGTTGATTGATTTTAGACATCTAATTGGTTAATTTGTTCATGATAATTTTCCTGCATGGAGTTTTTGAATTTTTAAGCAAGAATACTAAAGAATTCCCGAATTCGACTGCATTTAATTGCAACCCCTAAAAAATCGATAAGTGCGATAAGATTTTTTGCAACCCACTGATAAGTTGTATTGTTTTTGACGAGTCATTTAAGATTTTTCATTCGGCAAAGTTAGCAACGCGTTTAATACTTTTGGAACTTATTCCTCTAAATTATTGTGTATTTCAGAAGCAACAGTTCAAGCAACATGGAGGTACTTATTCCCGAAAAGGTAAGCTTCATTTAATTAACAACACGAACAAAGTCATAATAAAACGCATAATAATAAAACGTATAATAATAAAACGTCTTTGCCTAGGATGAACTCTTTGATTATAAATTGAAAGATGCTCATAGTTCACTGGATGAACTCGACATCGATGATCTATATGTGAAATACAAGGTAAATGCTGCAAATTGTGAAAATTGTATATACGTTAATTACTCTGTGACTTGCAGAAACTACAAAAAACGTTGGAGTTTATTGAAGTACAAGAAGAATACATAAAAGATGAGCAACGTAATCTTAAGAAGGAGTATTTGCATGCACAAGAAGAAGTAAAGCGTATACAATCTGTGCCTTTAGTAATTGGACAATTCCTGGAAGCTGTCGATCAGAACACAGGCATAGTAGGTTCAACTACCGGCTCCAATTACTATGTGCGCATACTCTCGACCATCGATAGGGAGTTATTAAAACCATCGGCATCTGTGGCACTGCACAAGCATAGCAATGCCTTGGTAGATGTATTGCCGCCAGAGGCAGATAGCAGTATTTCCATGTTGCAGCCGGATGAGAAGCCAGATGTAGGTTATGCAGATATTGGTGGCATGGATATGCAAAAGCAGGAAATACGAGAGGCGGTAGAGCTACCGCTTACACACTTCGAACTTTACAAGCAAATTGGCATCGATCCGCCGCGTGGCGTTCTCATGTATGGCCCACCTGGCTGTGGAAAGACAATGTTGGCCAAGGCTGTAGCACATCATACCACAGCTTCGTTTATACGCGTTGTCGGTTCAGAGTTTGTGCAGAAATATCTAGGCGAGGGACCACGCATGGTACGAGATGTTTTCCGTCTGGCTAAGGAAAATGCTCCAGCCATTATATTTATTGACGAGATTGATGCCATTGCAACCAAACGTTTTGATGCTCAAACCGGTGCCGATCGTGAGGTACAGCGTATTTTATTGGAGCTGCTAAATCAAATGGATGGCTTTGATCAAACAACCAATGTTAAAGTAATCATGGCCACCAATCGTGCTGATACGCTAGATCCGGCCTTGTTGCGCCCTGGTCGTCTTGATCGTAAAATTGAATTCCCCCTGCCCGATCGTCGTCAAAAGCGTTTGGTCTTCTCTACAATTACATCCAAAATGAACCTCAGCGAGGATGTGGATCTGGAAGAATTTGTTGCACGTCCCGATAAAATTTCTGGTGCTGATATTAATGCCATTTGTCAAGAGGCAGGTATGCATGCTGTTCGTGAAAATCGTTACATTGTTTTGGCCAAAGACTTTGAAAAGGGCTACAAAAACAACATTAAGAAGGACGAACAGGAGCATGAGTTCTATAAATAAGGAAACTATAATTTTTAATGTCAACATTTTATAAACATTCTAAGTTACTTATACTACAGTTAAAAAAAAGTCCTTGGACTTTTAAATTTCTATGCATTATAGACTGTTCTTAAATATGTTGTGCGTTTTATTTCATCAAGTCGGAGAGTTGTTAATTAAATTTTAATACAATATCAGTAAAGAGTACAGAAAACTTTCTGTGCTGTTTTGTAAAGATTCTATTGAAAATATGCAGTATTCAATTCATTAAAGCACTATTGGTTCGATTTTTAACAATGTTATATTTGCCTCACATAAACCCTCGCTAGTTTATCCAAACAAAAGAAATACTATAAAAGATCTACTTTTATTTGACGTGCCGCACATAATGGAGCTACACTTTAAACGGTATAAAAAAATTAAACAAAATACAAATAAAGACTTTTAACCAAAACTAAGTGCTACTTCATCAGGGAATTGACAACGGCGTTTACATTGATGGCTTTCAGATCGGCATAGGTTTGTCCAGTACCGACAAATACAATGGGTTGTCCGGTTATATAAGTCATGGATATAGCTGCGCCCACCTTATCGTCTATCGTATCAAATTTGGTCAGCACAATACCGTCAATGATATGAGGATTTTCATTGGAACTGTAGTCAGCTAGAGATTGATTGAATTTGACCAACTGGTCTACTGCCTCATTGCCCACTAAAGCCTCTCCCACAAAAAGCACTAAATCAGGATTATTGACTTTAATCAGCTTTGAAAGGGAGCGCATCAATGGTTCGTTGTCCTGCATCCGTCCGGCTGTGTCTACCAGCACCACATCAACCCTTGTGTCGTGTGCGAACTTAATAGCTTCCATGGCAATACCGGCTGCATCTTTGCCATAACCCTTCTCGTATAGCTGCACCATGGTACGATTATTGTGTTTGGCCGCCGGATGCAGTGCATTTAGATGGCGTGTATGTGTGCGCAGTTGTTCCACTGCACCAGCTCGAAAGGTATCACAAGCAGCAATTAACACATTGAAATCATTCTCAATAAGCCAGAAACAGATTTTGGCCAGATTAGTAGACTTGCCGACGCCATTGACGCCGCAGAAAATTATTGTATAGGGTTTGCCATTACGCTTGGACTCCAGTGCATCGCGTATAATGTCTATGCGACGCTTCGGCGAGAGTATACGCACTAAAGACTGCGTAAGCGCCTCCTTTACCAAACTGGCAATTGTATCAAACGTGCCCATCATTTTGCCCTCGAGGCTGGTGGCCACCGAGTCACATAACTTTGAGGAAATCTCGGAAGCCACATTTTTCGATATTAAGTGATCGCGCATCTTGTCCAACGCAGGCTGTAGATCATTGCGTGTCATTGTCTTTGCACCCACAATTCCCTTAAAATATGAAAGAAGTCCCGAACGCTTTGTTTTCTTTTGCGTGGCTAACTCGTTGTCCGAATCACTAGCAGAGTCATCGTATTCGACCTCATCTGCATCACTGTCAACGTCCAGATCTCGTATTCCGCCTTGCATGGTGCCTACAAGCTAAGTGAAGTTAAGAAGTCATTGGTACGTTTATGTATAGGCTTAAGTATCATTGCAATTTACCTCATTGTTAATGTTTGGCAGTTGTGTTGCATCCTCTGGAGTGTCCTTAGAGCGATCCAGCAGTACAGCGTCTTTCGTATTACCGCCCAAGTCCCACACTGTTGGCTTCTTTCCAGCCTTTTCTTTAGCGGCATTCGATTTAATTGGTTTGACATCAGCAGCTACCTTTTTTGTTGGCGTCAACTTTTCCCTGAGCTTTCGACGATTCTCTTGTATAATATCTTCAGGTGTTACCGAACCAGTTGACTTAGGAGACTCCAATTTCGGTGCTTGCTGACTTTCTTGTATATTTACACGCTTGACGGTTTCTTGCGGCTGCTTTTTGTCGTCCTGTATCATGGAGGCCACTGTTTTCTTAGATTTAAGCGATTGATCATATGAACGCATGGCTTTGGGTGCCTTGCTTTGCTTGGCAGAATTTTGCTCCGCCGAGCTAAGGACACGCCGAAACTCACGATCAAACTCATAGTCTATGCTCAGTCGGTTTACACTAGAAACATCACCAAATTTTTCTTTGAATGCCAACTGCATGTCGCTAAGAAATGCATCCAAATAGTTAAGCTTGATAACTTTTTGGAAAACTGCAGCATAAACAAGCTCTAGTTCATTGTCCAGCTTAAACTGTACAGCCAAGTTGTCTTCCTCAAAGTACTTGGACTCTGTATTACGATCCTAATATAAGAATGATCAGTTTTAGTAATAAATCAACACGAAATTAGATCTAGACATAAATAATTCACCTCCAAAATGACTCCACGTATTAAATTGTTTATGCATGGCGAGAAATTCTTGCCCGAGGTATTTGAATTCCAAAGTACAATGCCGCCTCTAGTGAATATTACCACAAAATCTAACATTTTAAAAACAAATGCTCTCGCGTTCGGAACAACACACAACGTCGAGACTTTATAGACGGATATATGCAATCCACGTCACAGAGTCTCTGAATAATTTAATCAATGGCGCATGTCTGGCAACGCTATTTAATGGACTTGTTTACGTTTTGTTTATGACATTTGTCATTTGTTCGGCAAGAGTCATCGCCACATGCGTCTTAGCTCATTGCTATGAAACTTGCGCAAAAAGAAAATAGTTGGCAACGCGCGAGATTGTAAGATGGTTTGAAAATTTTTTTTTTCAAAAAAGTACAATAAATCTGGGAGAGAACAGTAGAGCAATGAGGCGGTAACTTGTACGTAGTACGTTGGTTTTCACGGTATTGCAGTCTTATTTATGCCATGCCTGTGCGTAAGCACATCCTGCGTTAGATGATTGAGTAGCTCCCTTCCAAAATATCCAAACAGAAAAACGTCTTTCAATTTTGACAGTGTTGAAAAAAACTGTGGATCCATGCAGTTTTAGGGTAATTTTGATTGAATAGCGTTGCTCAACACTCTTAACAAAGTCAAGTATATAAGGGCGGACTATTCGAGCACGCAATCATAAAGTAAAAAATTTATTCGCAATTAAGTCGTGCATTAGAATAAAAGAAAAAAAATGGAAAACGATTGCTTCGTTTTGATCTTGGGTGGAGATAAGCCCTCAGACACTAGTGTATCCACGGATGACAAAAATGACGGAAATGATCCGGAAGACGGGTGCCAGGTCGGCAACACCAAACGGGCAACACTAAACGGTCTAAAGGCTTCAGAGCAAAGTATGTGACAAACTTTTTGCATTTCTATGCAGCTATAATTTGTAGAACTAATTTTTCACGCCTTAGGTGAAACTAAAGAAGAAGACGCAAAGGAAATGGCGACTTGTAAAATTTTTGAGCCTTCTGTAGCTAAAGCTGAAGGAAAATATATTGTAGTCCAAGAAGGACAAACCTAAAGCAGAAGTTGGCGTTAATGCAAAGTTTTGTGTTTAAAATTCAGTTTTAATAAATAAAATTAGATAATATACCCAATTTAGTGTTTATTTTTCTTATGCATTCACTTTATTCCGGCGTTATTTGCGCTATTCGTGGAAACAACTGAAACTGAAGAAGACGCAAAGAAAATGGCGACTCCGGTGCATTTTGCACAAACTTAATGTCCCATTGTAAAAGCGGACATAAAGTAAAATCTGTAAAACATGCTAACGAAAATACCTAGAAGAATATGAAGATAAAGATAATGCAATCAAAGAAGAAGAAAAACTAATACAGAGACTGGCCAATAAATTGTCTTAATGCAAGGTCTCTGTTTAAAATTCTGTTTAAATAAAAATAATCAAAAAATATAACCTACAAAAAAAACTGTGTTGTAATATTATTATAGTCCAGTTGGAGTCGTTTGTGTGTTCAATATTTGACAGAAAGGAAAATATGATGAGTCTATATTTTCCTTTGTCCTCCTTTTTCGTATGCATTCGCCTTGTTCCGGCGTTCCATTAGTGCAGTCAACAGTACAATCAAAACCAAAAATTATTGCGCTTGGGTACAACAGAACTGAAAGAGCAGAAGACCCTTGCCACTAAATTGTTTTTCATTTGGAGTGACATGAAAATTGTAAATGTTTGCGCTATTTGAGGAAACAACTGACATGAGATGACAAAAATCCATCCACAAAGATGGCAGCCATTAGCTATTAAATTATTAAACCCTTTAAATGAAAAATGCTCCGAAATTAAACAACAAATAATAACGCAAAGAAGACAATGAAAAAAGTTCAGTTCTTGGAATCGAAATATTACATGATAATAATAGGCGGTTGGAGCTGTCCAAATTTTTATCAAGTCATATATAAAATTACCATTTTAATTGTAGTACTTCAGAGTAATAAAAATAATAATAACCTGACTTTTATCAGCCGCCCCTAGGAGGGGCCCCTCTATTAATACCTTTTCCAAGAGACCTACAGCTTATAGCCGAATCCGAACGTCGGTGTCTTGAATTAATAGAGATTTTCTTCTTGGGCAAATAGCGTCTTTGAGCTAGCGACGCCAGTGCTAGGCAAATGCACCAGTGCTACTGAGGGGAATCGAACGACCGAAGAGAAAAGGGACCTACAGTTTATAGCCGAATCCGAACGGCGGTGTCTTGAATTAATAGAGATTTTATTCTTGGGCAAATAGCGTCTTTGAGCTAGCGACGCCAGTGCTACTGACGACCGGCCTTGCAAAGCGATTACGCTACCGACGGCATCAATGTAAAACCTAAATTAAAATCCGGTGCAAATGCGCTGCACTTTAGCGCAATCGTTTCCAAGAATTACATTACATTATTACAAGATTTAAGTGACGCAAAAATTAAAGCCCACGGATGATTATCAGCGCTGCTAATTCATCGCAAACGAGCCTGTACAGACAGCTTCCGCGGCAATATTATGTTTCAAATATAAATGAGAAGTTTCATACATGCATTTGCTAAAATTTTGCTAGAAAATAAACGTATAAAATACAATCAACAAAGAAACCAAGCTGGCCCAGCCTGGTAACTGGGAAAGACCTTGTAGCCGGCTGTATAGGGGCTCGACTAAAGCTTAATGAACAAAATTGATTCATACACATCTTAAAAGATCTATAATTTACATTAATTGAATTTAATAATCTACTACTAAGTAAAAACAGTTTGTTTACGAATCTCATTTTTATGTTTTACCCATATTTCTTTTATTTCAGTAGGTTTCTTTCTATCTTAACAATTAAACATTTTTTAAAAATAGTTGATGAAACGCATTTTTTTGTAGTAGAACATGTTAGCATAACGATTCGCATGAAAAATCGCATAAAAAATACATTCGCTGAATGTGTACATACAATTTGTTAAAATTAAACTAAACGCAAAAAAAATATATATTGATGAAATATACGAATGTTATTGCTGGTTAGGCTGCACAATTGCCAACAAGCCTTGAAAATGACAAACTGATAATAGAGAATTATGAGCCCACAATAATGTTGTTGATGGGAATGTGTATCAGCTTGACAAAGAATCCAATGAAGCCCATAATGCAGAATCCAATAGCAGTGGCAATTGCAATCTTCTGGAATTCCTTGCGGTCGGGCTTGGTGCAACGTTTTACCAGACGAATTGAATCCTTGGCAAAAGCGCGTCCGGGCTCAGCGAATTTCAAAACTTTATCCATGGCTTTAAAAGATTTTGGGAATTACAAACTGCAAGTAAAAAGTATAGTTAATGTAATTAAGCATTTAAATATAAGAATATAAAGATTAAATTATACGAAGAAAAGCCCTAATTGAGTCGCAAGCTAGATTGCAGAAAATTTAACCCACTGAGAGCAGTAATTTAATAAAGGTTATGCGATGTTGCTGTGAGATTTTTAAAGTCAAAGATGTCGCTGCCAAACATTGAAATATCAAGCAACATACTTTTTTTAAGGAAATAACTTATTAGAGTGAGCACCAAATCATTTTTGTTCTGTCTATAGAGCTGATCTGACAACAACAATGCCGACGTGGCAGACGACGTCACAGGTGAAACTCATGGGCTCCTAGGATTTTCACATATATTTTGTTTAGCCCACGTTTGTTTTTTACTACATTGCCTTAACTTTCAACTTATTTTCAGTAATTGTAAGGCTGGTTATAACAAAAAACATAAAATATTAGTGCTACAAATATTGACGCGTCGTTTTACTAAAGTTTTTGTGCTCGCGGCTTGTAAATAAACACATAATAACATTCAACTTATAGAGCGTCGGAAGCAATTTTAATAAAAATAATTTAATTCAAAAAATTTAGTTCAAGTGCTATAAACTCTTTATAAAAACAAAACGCACCTCCGCTTGCTGCTAAATTTCCACACAAATGAAAGTCGAATAGCCAAATTCTACGCTTCGTTTTGCTATTTACTCGCACGACAACGTTTTGACAGCACGAAGGTAAGTCCACGTCAAATTGTCAAAAATAAGAGTTGCAATGCACTTATCGATAATTGTTTTATAGCTTCCTGGTAACGTAGTCCGGCAACGCTAAAGCAATTGAACTAACAGCTGCTGCTTGGGCCTGGAATATAGCCGACATCTTGATTTTTTAGGCATTTAAAGTTTGCGCATTAAAATCGGAGCTTGCCGCAAAAATTTGCATTTTTGCATTTCAGCAAAATTTTGGTGTCTATTTAGCTGCTTACCAGTTGTAAGTAGGCACAAATTTGTTTAGATTTAAATAAAGTAGCCATTGATATTTTCTGTTTGATAGAAAGAAAAACGAATTGCCGAGAGCACATAAATTTTGAAAAATTGAAGTGAGTTCAGTGTTGTAATTTTTTTTAATCGTCTTAAAGCAGCTTTATTGCAATGAGTGCGCAAATCGAGTCCTCGTATGAATCCGCAGCAGCACAAACGGAACAGGAGAAGGTGTTGCTTTTGTTACAAATTATTTGTGTTTAAAATCGTTATATGTATGCATGTGGTTTGACAGGTCTACCAATGGATCAATGAGCTCGCAAATCCGGATACTCGCGAGACCGCTTTGCTTGAATTGAGCAAGAAACGCGAGACCGATTTGGCTCCCATGTTGTGGAATAGTTTTGGTACCACTTGCGCCTTATTGCAAGAGATCGTTAATATATATCCATCCATAACACCGCCGACTTTGACAGCGCATCAATCGAATCGCGTCTGTAATGCCTTGGCACTACTGCAATGCGTTGCCTCGCATCCAGAAACTCGCACTGCCTTTTTGCAAGCACAAATACCTCTTTACTTATATCCATTCCTATCGACCACATCAAAAACACGCCCATTCGAATACTTGCGCCTTACTAGCTTGGGCGTCATAGGTGCTCTAGTTAAGGTATGTAACAACACAAATTTTAAATTTAAATAAATATATTAAAGTTGTGCATTTCAGACCGATGAACAAGAAGTCATTACATTTTTGCTGACCACAGAGATTGTGCCACTTTGCTTGAGCATTATGGACAGCGGTTCAGAGTTAAGCAAGACTGTTGCCACCTTTATTATACAAAAGATATTGCTGGATGAATCTGGCCTATCCTATATATGCCAGACTTATGAGCGCTTCTCGCACGTGGCCATTACCCTTGGCAAAATGGTCATACAATTGGCCAAGGATCCATGCGCTCGTCTACTTAAACATGTTGTGCGCTGCTATCTACGCCTTTCTGATAATACTCGGTAAGTTTTGTAGATGTTGTGCTAAATGCAGTATAATACGATAACATACTTTTTAGTGCTCGCAAAGCCCTTGGTCAATGCTTGCCGGACCAGCTGCGTGATAACACTTTTTCGGTGTGCTTGCAGGATGACAAATCAACCAAGCAATGGCTACAAATGCTTATTAAAAATCTCGAATTGGGCAATACACAACAGACTGATCCACGTCAAATCGGCATGTCGCCTTTGGGCTCCTAAGTGCCCAATGTTCAAAGCTCAATTAAATTATGATCATAATTTGTTGTTGTGCTGGTGCACTACAATAAACTCGTAGTTTGTAACATTAAATCACGATATATAGTATATACATATGTATAGCTGACTGTCAATATGTCAATATGTGAAGCATATGTAGCGAGTTAGAGTGAAGTTTATGGAGCTTTATTTAATTTCTAAGAGCACGTTATGATATAAACACGCGTCTCCCACGTAAACGTAACAAACTAGATACTAAGAATTCTTGTTGAATAGTTGTTTAGCCTATGCTCAACTTCTTCAGCATAAAATGTCGATGAGAGGTTTGAAGTTTGGCAAATTGCACATTTTTGATATATGAACTGATTATGGCAAAAGCAAATTGATTAACTTAATTTAATAACATACTAAATAAATGGTATATGAATCATGAAAAAGCAACAAAACAATAACAAATAACTTCCAATGTTAGCGCATTCATCAATCATATATAAAAACTAATTTAAGTACTTTTTGCAATAAGTATCTTTTAAGTTATGCATATTTTTTGGTCTTAATAAAAAGCCACCGAAGATTAGGATACAATATGTACTTGAAGCATTGTAAACATTAAAAACAATAAATAAATCATTAAAATTATGTTAGCGCTATCTCTTTCATACAAATATGTTCTATTTCACTCTTAACAGTGCTGCTTATGAAGATGCAATTTTAAGGCAGATAAATTGGATTTGTGGCGTGTTTGATCTCCATGTGGCACTTAGGCGATGCTGCTATCAGGCTTTTAACGTTTCAGGATATAAACTCGTTTGTATGTTATTGTGATGAATTGTTCAAAGCATTTCCTGTATGAGGCATACTGAGGCAAACGGCCACAATGGTACAAAATAATAGACTCAAATTTCATTTTTCACAGAACTTGTGTTCGTCTCTTATGCTTGTTATGATCATATATCATCCAACTGAGATATAAATAATACAAAGTATCATGTTTTTTCATGCGCATTAGCTGCATTTATTTGTCACACAAAAAATATTTAATATATTGTATAATACGTATGTATATACATATAAACATATATGCATATATACAGTTTATAATACACAAAATTACAAATACATGTATAATAAAATTTCACCAGCAAAATATCAGCTGCGGGCACAAAATTGACTACAATCAATCTCTTTGACAAGTCAGTTTCAGTATTATATTATCCTTCAAATACATATTATAAATACCACTAACCACCACTCCACTCCAATCCATAGGACCGCTTCTTATGTATTATAATGCATGTGTGTGTTATGTTGTGTATGTGTTCGTTCATTATTGTTATTATTATGTTACATAGAATTACTTGGATTTTTAATAATACATAATATACACATCTATATTTAATAGTATAATTTAGTGAGAATCAATAACGCACATATACATTGATCACATTTAGAGATAATATACATCCAAAATTATGATGATAAAATCCAGCAAAGGTATACATAGACAGGCAGAAACATAGATTAAAGATGGATTTGATGTCGTTGGCAAGGAATTATTTGACGTGCTCTTTTTTTCTTTTTTTTAAATGCAGGTCCGCCGTCTGTGCATTAACAACAACAAAATTATTAATTGAAGCGCCGTAGACTGCGGCCATTGCTCGCCAAGCCTTGGCCAGAAGACTTTCTTTGCTCGTCATCCTCCGCCTCTTGACGCTTCTCCTCCGGCTTCAACTCCATGTACCACACTGTAGCTGCATTTCAGGGCATTTAATCTGATCTTAAGCAATTTCAAAACCGCTCCTCCTAAATACAGTCAAACAAGCGCGCAACTTCAACTCGACTGCGATTTCGAATCAAGTGCTTCTCCATGGGCAAAACCTTGACGTGCACATGTGCAAAATCGCAGGCACGCTGACGCAAAACTGGACAGACATCATTGTTGCCACCGCCGACATGGTATACATGACCGTATGCGCACATTATGACGTAAATCTTGCCTACAATAACAAAGTGCTCTAGTACGCGTCCCTTGCAGAGATTACTGGCACTCAGCTTGCATTCGGTTTGCTGATGATGTGGACGCACCAGCAACTGCCCACCGGCATCAAATTCAGCGGGATTGGTGAATACGGCCAAGAAGCAATCGGCCATATTATGGGCCTTGAGCCATTCATCAATGAAAACGCCATTCGAATCGTCATTAACCAAAAAAAAAAAAAAAAAAAAAAAAAAAAAAAAAAAAAAAAAAAAAACCCCCCCCCCCCCCCCCCCCCCCCCCCCCCCCCCCCCCCCCCCCCCCCCCCCCCCCCCCCCCCCCGGGGGGGGGGGGGGGGGGGGGGGGGGGGGGGGGGGGGGGGGGGGGGGGGGGGGGAACTTCAGATTCTTATGCAAATGCTTGATTAGACGCACAAATCCTGGCACCTCGGGTATGCAGCGTATGGTGCCGCGTATGCGTGCCGGGGAGACCCTGATGCACATGCAGCAGACGAAAATACCTCGGCCATGTACTGAGTCCAGCAATCATTTTCCACCAACTCATTAAGCGCACGGGAACAAACCACTTCGCTGGGCAATAGATCGCGTACCACGGTGTCTGTATTCTGCGCCACAATAGTATGGTCGAAATCAAAGGCTGCAAGACGACAGCGTTTTTGTTTGCCAAGGCCATAATTGACCTCGGATGGGGTGGTCATTTTTAACGTTGAATTTTAATGTTCGTGCGTAAAATTTAAAATTAATAAAAAAAAAAACCGTTAGGAGTGCTGATAGTTCTAGTAGGAGTTTGTTTTTGATTAAAAGTGCAGTTTTGTGTGTATACCAAACACAAGTGTGTGGGTGTATTTTTGTTTAGTATAGCTAGAGTGCGTTTGCACAAATTTTGTTGCCGAACAAACTGAACTGAACTGAATGAAAGGGGAACTGGAATTGGAGCTACTTAACTTCGCAGCGTTCCGATAAGTGTGCACGATAAATGCAGCGATAGGCGTCAAACGATAAACGCGAGTAAAACGATTGCCACAATTTTAGTCGATTGTAATCACTTTGGGCTATTCATTTTCATTTCCATTTTGTCGTGACGAGTATGGTAGTGTTATATTCCAAGCGAAAAAGAAAAAACACAGGCAGACAGCAAGCAGGCATATTCCATAATGAATTATATATAACGTAAGACGCGCGCCGCGGCAGCTACTATTTAGCAGTTAACAATAATATGTTGTATTTATTTTTTTTAATAATAAACTAATGCGTCGTCGTCTGCTTGCTTAAAGCCAGCCCAATCGTTAAAAAGTGCGTGGAAAAGTGTACGAAACCAATACACCGAAAGTGGGACAACGTATATGTATATGTATGTGTGTATGACTGTGTGTGTGTTGCTGGCTATGTTTTTTTTATATCACATTTTACAATACAATAAGTGCAACAAAATGTTTACCAAAAGTGTAATGTAATACAAAACAAAACATGTTACTGAACTTAACTTACCGACAAAGGCACGCGCACATATTTATACTCGCGAATTGCATGCAAAGAAGGCGCTCAATTTCTACTCCATCTTCTTTTGTCTGACGATTTGCCGCATGGTGAGTTTGAATATACGATACATTTGTGTGCGAGTAACACTAACAGTGTATGCGTGCTACCGTAGGCCAGCCACACTCTCTTTTCGGCGGCGTCTAGCTAATTAAACGGTTTGTTGTTGCTTTTGGCTATTTACTAAAGCAAAAGCAGCGTTGTTGTCGTCTATTAAACGCTTTTGTTTATATGCGGGTGCGTTTGTTGTTCTAAGGCATCGGGCGGGGTATGGGGCATATCATAATGCAGTCTACCTTAAAAATATACATACGTACATATGTATTTTCTCCATGCAACACACTCGCAATGTCATTGTATTAGTGCTTAGTGCTGCTGTCGTGTGGTGAGTTTTCTTCATTATGTTGAATTAGCAAGAGCGCGCAGTGTTGCCAACACACCACAACGCGGTGGTGTTTGCGCGGCATTTCCATTTCATTTTTCTTTATACGTGCATATGCACATATGTATTGTAGTAATACATATCTATGTACATACATATGTATATACTTTATACGCTTAAATTCGTTAAAAAAAAACTTTTTTTTTTTTTGTTTGTTTGCATTAGCATTTGTATAACAAACCGTCAAATGCATGCACATTTACATAAAACCAAAAAAAAACCAAAAGAAAAACGAACAAACACAACATAAAAACAACTTACAAAGCCCCCAATCAGAGGAAGAAGTATCCAATTCTCGTTACCCTGTGCCCCTTAAAATAAACAAACATAAACTGTTTTTTTTTTTTTTTCTGTACATATATGTTTAACGTTTAAAGTTAGAAACTTTAGTGAGCTAAGTGAAAAAGATTACATGGAATGGGTATGGGACGTATGTCGTTGCATAAATATTCTGTCCTGTACCGGTTTTTTGTCCCGCCCCGCGGTATTTCCCTGTTCATCTGCCCTCCAACTAGGCACTTAATATAGGACACTAATGTTTCTTTTCTGCACTTGGTGTTCTAGTTAATAGATCGCAGATCTTCATGCGCATACTGTTGTTATTATTTAAGCTTGAGAAAACTTCCGTCTGCTATGCTAAAAAGGATACTCACATAGCTAAGGGAAACCATAGACTTTCCCTTTTAAAGGCTTCAGCATAATTGTTGCCCTGTTTTCGATAAGTACACCATTTCCCTAACGTCTCTTTACAGCTGTCCTGTGTTGCTTAACATTTTTTTATTATCCTCCCTAATCGCATATAGCTCTTGAGCAGCTGCCTTTCCATGCTAGCTATTTTCAGTTTGGAAGTAGGTAATGTTTAAATACCAACTATGGTAGGAGATGGATGTTTCGTAAAAGTAACAGAACATCGCCATATGGATAAAAAAAAACCCCCCGCTCAATAGATTTTTCAAATCTTTATCGTTTGTTTATTAGTATAAATTGCTTTGGAAATGATTAAAACAATGTATTTAAAATCAGCAGCCCATCGTAAATCTGGCAGGCATAGTCGTTTAAAGATCGAAATTGAAAAAGTTTATTCGCCCTTATTATTGAAAATAAAATTTATTCATATACTTTTGATGATAGGCCTAAGTGTATCGGAAGACAACCACTTTTACCTACCTAACTTCAAGTCTTTCGATCGTCTTCAGAAAAACAATTAAGATTTGGACCAGAAATTTATTTAGGCTTAAGTAGAATAATCATTCGCTCAACATTTGTGTTACTCTTTTAGACCCTGTTGAGAAAAATCCCCCTATGTTGACAAGACTCTCCTATTTTCCATAATAATTCACTCTGTCTCTAGTTTGCTTACCATGCCCAGCAATTGATATCGGGAAACAGTGCCAATTTCCATATAAGCAAAATTTGATCAAATACAATCGAAATGGATACAAAATAAATAAGTTCTTTTGTTTTGTTGAAAACGTTCTAGCATATTGTTAATATAAAGATTATTTGAGATAGGCCTTTAATCGAAACAGAATACCACAAGTTTTCTTCATATAATATAATACGGCTCCGGTTCCACTAAGGACTATGCAGTCTATGTGTGACTCTGTATCTGGACCTATAGGAACTATTGTAGATCTTAGAGTTTAAAGACATTAGTTAGTTGGACTAAACACGCACAATGTTTTAGGTTACTCTTAAATTTTAGCTGTCCAAATATCAAAATATCGATAACAATAGATCAGGGTTGCAATTCGCTATCTTTACATGTTTGTTTCAAATATAATATATTTAACGTATTGAGATAAAAATTATTAGATTGCCAGAACTATTTATTATTATTATTATTTTAACATGTTCTAAAAAAAATAAAAATTTAAGAACTTAGTCTTTCTACAATAATTTTCCAACTATTTCTATTTCGCGCTATTGCACGAAGTTCGCTGACAGATTTGTTCGTCTCTCTCCTAATTACTCTTCGCCATGTACTTTTTGGACGTCCGCGGTTCCTTGTGCCCTGGGGGTTCCATTCTAATGCTCTATGTGCCATTTCGTCGATAGGTTGCCAGAATTATGAAACAAAAAAGCACCATTATGCTGCTCCCAAGTTATAATTGTCAAAGATTATTATAATTCAAAAAGGTTCAACAAAAAATCTTCCAACTGGGTTACCCATCTAAACAATGAGATGAAACTCTCCCGCCACTTACTGAGTTAAACCAAAAGATGTATTTCCCTTTTTGCCAGACACAGAATTTGAGGTCTCTCCACAAATATTTAGATTTGTCTGGGATTTTTTATGAGTAAACAAGCTCTACGCCTGGTTACACAATTTCTGTCATATTTGCGAACCTAATCGATATGTCTCCAATGATCTGTTTAGCTGTCGTCTGTTTTCATAGAAATGCGTTTACCGCGCTCAGCTAACAAGTTATTTCAGCGATAATTCGCTCAGTAACTTAAAACCTTCAACGCTTATATATAATCAAAGATATCATATGCCCAGATGGATAAATAAGTTTTACTAGGAAAAGTTGGTTTCAACAAAACAAAAAACATTTAATTCACAAGCTGCTACTCACTATTATTGTAGCTAATTCTTAAATAAAACAATTATTTCAATTTACTGATCGATTTTTTTATCGATAATTTAATTGATTTTTTTTCATTAAAAAAGATTTTATTCTAATTTTTTTGCATCTATGTTTTATGATTATAACAATTTATTTCTCTTGTTAATACATTACAGATTATTGGATAACTTTATATTAGGACACTTGTGGCATTCGTCTCGTACGTTTAAATTAGAAGAAGACGGAGTAAAGCAGCCCAACTTGGACACGCATTGGTCATAGCAATGAATGATTTACGACAACAGGTGGCAGCAGCGACATCGTCTTCAGTAACCGAAAGCAGCAACAGTTTAAGCGTTAGCGTCGTGTCCACTGACGGGCCCGTAACACCGAAGCCATCCGGCGTAACTCAGTGCGAGGAAGAGCAGCGTGTTAGCTCTACGTCTTCACCAGCACAGCAACAACAACAGCAACTGCAGCAGTTGGAGCAGCTACAACAGGAGCAGCAGCAACAGGCGTTACATCAATTGAATGCAGCAGAGAATCAAGCAGCACTACAAACTGGACAACGACGCAGGCCCTATCCCTACTCCCAGCAGGAGCTATCCACAGCCAATAACAGCCAGAATTGCTCTTCATCACCCGCGCAAATAACGAGCACGACTTCATCGCCGCCGCAGCGCATGCGCGACGATGAGACGCAACAGCAGGTGCGCTTACAGCATATACAGCAGCAACTTGGCAGTGCAAACGGGGAAGCAGTTGACCTGGAGTGTGAGGACGGAGGAGGTGAGGGCGACGCAGACGTTGACGCTGACGCCAATACAGAGGAAGAACAGGAAATGGCCGCCACGGCGCTGGATGCCAGTGGGAGTGTGAATGGAGCTGCTGCAGGCGTTGACGTAGGAGTTGTTGGAGGTACAAGCAATAGCAATAGTAGTAGTAGCAGCAGCAGTGGCAGCGCCGAGAGCTTACCCCACACAACAGAGAATAGCAGAATAATTCTGAAGCTATCGAAACATATAACAAACAATGAATCTCAGCTGGGCAATGATGAGCGTCGCGTAGAACCCTTGCGCATACACTTGCCCACAGCGACAACTGCTGCCAGCTCTTCCGCGGCTTCCTCCTCTGCGACTGTTAATAACAACAACAGCAGCAACAGTAGCTCCTCTAGCATGCTGGTACCTAAGTTGACCATAAGGCCCCTTATGAAACAGCAGCCAAAGCCGGTTAACGATGTTTCGGATGCCTCCTCTTGTTCATCATCATGTGCCGAAGATGATATAAATCCGCTGGCCGAAAGCGAGGCCAGCACGCCGCACATTGTGCCAAAGCTGACTATACGCGCAGCCAATGAGGAGCGTGTAACAAGCGTGGTGCCCAAGCTGATTATTAAAATGCCCGAATCCCAGCAGGAGGCGCTGCAGCAGCTGGGCAACCTGCCGCTACAAACGTCTCCCCCGCCACTACCAAAGCTTACCATCAAAACAAAGATTGATGGCAACAGCGAGTCCATGATTTCCAGTCTGTCGCCTGCCTCGGCTAGCTCCTCCGCATCCAGCAGCACCTGCTATTCCACATCCTGCGCTACAGTGGAGCCCAGCGGTGGATGTGCCAGTACAGGCTCTAGCCAGGTAGTGCCCAAGCTGACCATTAAGCCGTTGCCCAAGAAAAGCAACGATGATTTGGTTGCTAGTAGTAGCACCAGTAGTTGTAGCAATATGGTGGCCGTTTCAGGTGCTAGTACTGCAACCCATGTGGTGCCTAAACTAATGATCAAGACGACGCATGCGGGTAGCAGCTGTATCAGCAGCGAGGAGCAGGATAAGATACCAAAGCTAACCATTAAAACAGGAGCAGGTCAGGAGCGTACGGTCATTATGACACATGACATGAACAATACACAAAGCATACCCAAGCTAACGATCAAGACGAAGTCAATTGAGATTGATGAAGAGGCTGCTTGTATGATGGTTAAGTCGCCGGGTATACCAAAGCTAACAATCAGCATGACTGATATGGCTCAAACGCCGGGCATGGCCAAGGTATTGCGTCATACAACATCTGGCTCACCGGAACGTAACAGCCTTAAGTTAACCATCTCCCGCCACCAAACAACAACAACAACAACAGACAATGTGGATCATGCGCTGCTAGAAAACAATCTACAAGTAGTGCCCAAATTGACAATCAAAACCACCACCACCACCAATTTGGATTTTTCCGAGGAGGAGCGCATACCCAAGCTAACAATAAAGACGAGCATGATAGATACCACCGAACAGCAGCAACTGGAAGCGGTTTCAAATCCGCCCTTAACCACACCGCATGTGCCCAAGCTGACAATAAAAAATCTCTGCTCGCCCAAGCACAAAATGCGCGCTGTGCTCGAGGATAACAAGCCGCCTCAGCAACAACTTCACGTAGCCAAAGTGAATGCAAATTTTGAAAAATTTATCCTTCCAGCCATGAATGGTGGTGAATCGAATAGCAGCCAGGAGTTTTGTGGTTTTAATGATGCAGAAACATTGCCGGAAGCAGAAGAACAGCGTCGCAACTCTGATGACATGGACATCGATGATGCTTTGTCCAAGGAGCACGATCCCAAAATGTTTCACAACCTGCCTATGGCCAGCAATGGCGTCGATAACGCGGCTTCTACCGGTGATATAAAACCATCCGCCGCTGTTATGCAGAATATTGTGGATCTAGTCGATTTGACGTCATCGCCTTCGCCTGGTTCATCGCCTGCTCATAATAACTTTCTGACTGGGAAAATGTCACCGGCACAATCAACCAATCTGCTGCTAGAATGTCTGCGCATGCAAACCCAAGCGGCAGCAATTGCCAGCAAGCCCACCTCACCCGCCTCATCCAATATATTGCTCAGTCAATTGACGGCGCCGCCTAAAGTTTTCAGCGTTACTAACGCTGCGAACAAAAGTGGAGCTCTAAGCAATTCAGCTGCCAAGTATCCACAACTGACAGAACGTCTATTGATGGCAAACGGAAGCACGAGTGAACCAAGTTTTGGACAGCAGCAAACACAGAAGCATCAGGTGGTGTTACAACAACAACAGCAGCAGCATATACAGTGTCCGGACATAATTGACTCAATTGAAATTCTTGATACTCCTGAGGGCAGTCCACAGCTGGCACCAAACTATATTGAAGATCATCTAAATAATCATGTGAATAATAGTCATCATGACAATCAGAACGAGGAGAATGATACCTTAGCAGCAATAAGTCCTATGCTGCAACAGCGACTTAATAACAATATGGAAGCGGATGCCAATCAGCTGGGCCTAAATCATTTAAAGCGAAACAAGAGTATGGTGCCTATGCCGCAGGAACAGCCAGAAATCAACGAATCTCCCACAGGCGTAAGTGCAATTTAAAATTAATATTTTAAATTATAGCTCCCTAATTCTATATATATAATACTTACTCCTTATTTTTTGTATACGCAGATACTGCCCAACAAACATCGTCGCCTTGAAAACAATGAAGAGTGTGTTCAATTTAAACAGAATTGTCATGAGCATGGCAAGAAATCGTCGTCTTCGAATGATGCATCAGGTACATCACCCCAGTCCAACCTAGAAGTGCTGCAACTAAAACAGCAGCTAACACCAAATTTAGGAGCTCATCGCTCTCGAAAGCAAAAACACGAGCGTATACTCAACACCGAGTTGGAGGATGCACTATTTCCTGCAGCTCATGAGTTAGCCTCCATTGAGCAGGAATTACATGATGCCTATGATCTAAACAATGCCAGTAGCAATGGTACATTGCTGATGAACTCCGCAGCGAACATAGAGGCAGCAAAAAGTGAAATGCTGCCTGTTGCCAACGAATCATCCTTAATTTCTGCAAACACGCCCACAGCGAGCGCTAAACGACGTGGTCGACCCAAACGCACTGCGCCAGCGAGTAAAGATGTTGCTATTTCCGACGAGCCAGTAAGTAGCATAGCGGTCAAATCACGACGCGTGCAACTTTTGCGCAAGCGTTTGGCTATTGATATGGTAAGCGCAGAGCAGCCAACACTGGAGGGGCAAACGGAGCAGGCCACGCAGGATGTTAGCAGAGTAGTAGAGGAGGACGCCACTGTGGTGACACCGCGGCGAGATAATCGTTTGCTGAGAACAACGCGACGCACAAATACACCCAACGCCTTGGCAAAAGCGACGCCAGGCGGAGGACCCGGAGGCAAAGGCACGCGTAAGCGGCAGAGTAAGGCAATTGCAGTGACTGAGTCCGAGCTGCCGCCAAGTGCTACGCTTAGTCAATTTGGCATTGGTGGGCAAGATGGTGAAACAAATAATAATGGCAGTAATAGCATGGCATATGCCTTATCGACACAAATTGATCTAACCATGTGTTCATCCTCGTCTTCGACCAGTAACGGCAGCTCATTAACCGCTATGACAGCTACATCCACGTTGGCAGCTGTAGCTGCCACTCACGTAAGCTGCAGCGGCAGTGGAGGCAGCACAATGTCTTCTTCTATGCTACCGCCCACAACGATTTTGTCGTCCTCTGATCCATTGCCAGATGTCATATTTCAGCCTAACGATTTTTCGTCCATTATAGCCACACAGCAGTTGCGCTCACCACGCACATCCAGCATGAGCGGTGGCAGCCAACATGATTCGTTTGAAGAGGATAACTACAGTGCGCTGGAAAATTCAGGCGGTAAGCTGAGATTAATTTATTTTTGTGAACAAATAGCACTCATAGAGGTATTATTTTTAACTGCAGACGAGTCAGCGGGCGCAGCTAGTCTGCCGGTTGTCGGCACACCGGGACGCGGACGTGGACGGGGTCGTGGCTCACGTGGCGGTGGCATGCGCAGTAGCAGTGGATCAGCGCGTTCTGGTAATGCATCGGGACCGCGTTTGCCACGCATGAGTCGAGGAGCCAGCGCTGTGGCCAAGGCGATTGCAATGAACAGGCCACGTTGTGTGGGCGGCTTAAAACATACGCCCGATCCAGAACGGCTCAAGGGGCTGTTCAGTCCGGTAAGTAAATTAACTTGACGTTAATGCGTTGGACATTTTTTTGCAATCTTTAAATATTGCTGACTAGTTGGCTAAAATTTGTTAACCTGACCATGACCGTGACCTTAGCCAACTAGAAAGTATGTGTACCAAATTTGTTATGATCTCCAAGAGCTTAATTAATAACTATAAATTGTTTTTATGGGGTCCAAAATGCTTCCATGTTTTTTCCACTTGCATCCTAGTCTGCATACATTACGCACTTATGTGTGTCTATAAATAGGAATGGAAGGACCTGGAATGCACATGACCCTTTTTGAAAGAAATATGTGACGCATTGTAGTGATTAAAATTGATGCCCTCTTGAAATAATTTGTGCATCTGCCTCTGGCTTAAAACTTTTGGCTGCATGATTCATTCATATTGGCAGAGCATATCCTGTGAGTGTGCGTGTATGTGTGTTCCATTCCATGCGCTCTTTCTAATGTTGGGTTTTATTGAGTACACATTACAGTGTGTATATACTAATGTATTTACTATGTGAGTACATATGTTTTGCTTGCGTATGCATTCATGCATATCACATCATGTGTGTGTGTGTGTTTGTGTATAACTCTAATGTTTGTATTACGTAAATTATTATTATTCCAATAGACAGCCCATATACATATACTAAGTACGTACATGTGTATATGTTTACATACAAATGCATATAGAGCGTATTCATACAGAAAAATGGTGTCGTAATTAAAATCAAAGGCCTGGCTGCATTCATTGCCAACAACAAATTGCATTCAATTACATGGCACAAACATATGCATGCTTATACACACATATATGTGTGCAGTACATGTACATAAAACACAACCAACAACAACAAGCAGCATGCCGTGCACGCGCTGCTGCTGCAACAACAACAAAAAAATAACAAAAAGCATTGCAGCGGTAGCGCCTTCTTCACCTGTGATTTTAATCAGCTGAAATTTTTTAAGCTCTTTCTCTCTCTCTGTGTGCGTCTCTCTATGCTCGGGGCTCTCGTGTGTGTGTGAGTGTGTGTTTTGCAGCTATTGGATCATGGTATAATTATACAGGTAACGTACTCCGAACCTACCGAAATCTTATTTTTTGTGTGGACAAAAAAGCGAGAAAGCGAAAAAAAAAACCACCCTCGTAGCTGTTGTCGTGCATAAGCAAACACACATACATATGCACATATGCATACAAAAATTATTTTTTGTTGCTAATGCTTGCAATAAACGTTGCACAAAATAACTGCTTATGCTTAAAAACAATGCGCAGACACAACCTTCCTCATGAACATTCGCAACGAAAATGAAATTAAGAAATGTTGTGGGAGTGAAATTTCAGAGTACTTTACCTTTACTTATTATACCATGTATTGGATGTTCGCTCGTTTGTAAAACCACCTTCACCACACCTGCTGCTGCTGCTGGCTACCTGTGCTGCCAACTTATTACTAAAAGCAAAAAAGAAAGATCTTTATTGATGCAAAACAAAATATTGCAAATTGGCATTGATTGATGTATGGACTAGATGCATTTTGCAGTTCATTTCAATAAATCATATTTATTAGATTTTGATATCGAAACTACACAAACGCAGTCCAACAACTTTAATTATTTAGCTATATATTGAATTGAATTTATTTTCAAAAAAGAAAACTAAACAAGAAAGAAAACTATACAATTTATTTAATTTTAATACTGCTAGCTAGATTGGCTGCGTGTTCCAAAGAGCTAAGCCAATATAAAATATTGAAAAATCAAATTGAAATTATGCAGGTTGACCAGATAGTTCTTATAAATAAAGAAACTAACAAATCTGGGAGATTTCGAATTGATTTTTTCCTTATTTTAAAGCTACAAATGAAATATTAAATAATTGTAATGGGCGTCTTGGCTTTGCCGGCAGCGCTTTCGATAAAAAATGGTATCCATGTTTATGGTCGTCAGATTAAAAAATTTATATGTATATACATTTATCGGTTGTTTAGAAAGGCTTTTTAGCTTACCCAATTACACCACAAACAGATAAAAATACGGTACAGGGTATAAATATTTTTATTCTCGCAATTATTGGCACTTTTAAATGAAAGTTGTAGCTGGAGACTTTGCCCTTTTAACATTATGCATTTATGCCCACTCCGCTTTTAAATTAAAAATATTTTCTATTCTAGACTGTAATACGAGGTGTGACTTGTACCAACGGTTTTTCCAATCTTCGAAGCACTTCAAAAAATCTTTTTTTTTTATCTTGTTCAGTTCCTCCTTCGATGCTGTCTTCATCTCGTCAATCGTAGCGTAGCGTCGTCCTTTTATGGACCTCTTCAGTTTAGGGAACAAGAAAAAGTCAGGGCCAGGGGGCCAGATCTGGGGAATACGGTGACTGCGGCATCATTAGTGTGTTGTTTTTGGCCAAAAAGTCGCGCACAAGCAACGATGTGTGAGCAGGGGCGCTATCGTGGTGCAAAAGCCAATTTTTGTTCTTCCACAAATCCGGGCGTTTCTGGCGGATTGCTTCGCGCAAATTGCGCATAACTTGCAGGTAATATTCCCTATTGACCGTTCTACCCTGTGGCAAGAGCTCGTGATGCACCACGCCCCTGCAATCGAAGAAAAGTGTAAGCAAAACTTTCACATTCGACCGAACTCGGCGCGCTTTTTTCGATCTTGGTTCGTGCGGCAGCTTCCATTGAGATGATTGAGCTTTGGTTTCCGCGTCATAACCATAAACCCACGATTCGTCACCAGCTATGACCCTCTGGAGCAAATTTGGGTCGTCGCGGACAGAGTCTAACATCTCATTAGCAATGTTCATGCGATGGTGTTTTTGGTCGAAATTGAGCAATTTTGGTACGAATTTCGCGGCGACCCGTCTGGTGCCCAAATCATTGATAAAAATCGAATGGTACGAGCCAATCGATATGTCTAGGTCCTCAGCAACTTCTCTAACGGTGATTCGACGTGGCCAATCGTACCATTTTCTTCACTTCATCAATTTTTTCGGGCGTCCGGCACGCTCTTCGTTGTTCACATCTTCTCGGCCTTCTGAGAACATTTTGTACCACCGATAAACGTTGCTTCGGTCCAAGGTAGCTTCTCCGTATGCCACAGTCAACATTCGGAATGCATCCGCGCACTTAATTTCGTTTTTCACACAAAATTTGATACAGGTTCTTTGATCCATTTTTTTGAAAAGGTAAAAATCGAAGACGAGCCAAAGCACGTGCAAGCAAAGGAGCTGTCAACAATTAAGTGAACATTCAAAATGGCCGAGCTTGTCGGCATAAGTGAGAGACTTGAGTACCAACATAACGCCACAAAAAAATCGAAATTCGAATATACGTAACCCGCGAAAATTCAAAATTCGCGATACTTTTTGAGCACACCTCGTATTAGCTTTCTATAACATTTTTGTAAATAGTTGAGTTTTGTTCAAACGATTTCGAGCTACGCAATATCTCTTAACTCACAGCAAATAAATTCCCTGGCTTTTTCTCACTTAGTTATTTTTGTTGGTTGTTTTGATGTACGCCAGAGTCAAGTTTTGCATGAGAACAAAAATTGCGTTCCCTAAGTTTTCGAAAAATCAAAACCTCCATTTTAACCTTTCGAAAAACGACTTCTTCCTATGTCTCTTATATTTTTAAAGTTTCAAAACAATAGAACAAGTCCAAAAAACGATCATGTAACATCACACATCTATATGTAAAGCTCCATTTCTTAACTATGGTATCTATTCAAGTGTTAATTTAACGCTCCTCTTATTTTGATAAATTATATTTATTTTTAATGAATTATCTTTTTTATTTTACAGTCGCCGCAGGTTTTTGAAGAAGATACTCGTATGAGCGCGGATCTAAGTATGAGCAATCAATCCTTGACCAGCATGGAACCGCCACTAACACCACAAAAGTAAGTGTAAACACTTAATGTTCTAGTATTTTCAGATTAACAATGCTTTAATTTTCCTTACAGACAACCCGATTTTCTTAACAACGAAGAGTCGCAATCTTCGATTGTAAGCAGTATGAGCTTGCTGGAGTCCTCAAATCAAGGCATATTCGTAGATCCCAGCACACCTTCAACGCTTAAACGCCCAAAGAAAAAGAAAATGGAAGTTTGTGTGGCCGAAGAGTAAGTATTTAATATTATTTCCTATCGAATTATTCGTTTTCTAATAAGTAAACATTTGTAGCACCGATTTTAATGCAGCCAGCATTGCGGAATATGATTGGCCACCGCCCAAAGGCTGTTGTCCATCGAAAAACCGTGACACATTTATGATACAGGAACAAGTGGCACTTTATTTAGGCATAACCAGCTTTAAGCGCAAATATCCAGATTTACCACGGCGTGCCGTTGATATGGAGGAGCGCAATTGGCTGCAAGAGAAGGGTTTGGTCTCAGAGAAAATGTGCGATCTGGGCATTACGGCCGTTTGGGCCTCCGATATATTAGACATTATGTATGCTGATTTCTATGATAAGTACGAAGAATATAAGGAATACATAAGGCAAAAGCATTTGCGCGAAATCGAGGCTAAACAAAAAGCTCTAGGTCTGACCGTAGGCAATGGTCGTGGTCTGCAAGCGCGAGATCGTGCCATGCTTTCTGCCAGCAAATGGAATGTGTACTTTAACAAAACGTAAGTAAAGAAATTATTATTAAAACAGCAAAATGTTTAACACCTTTTTTTATTGCTTATCCAATTAGGCGTAAGGATGAACGATTGGCCTGTCTGGATTTGCAAACGTTTACCACGAATATGCCGCTGCCACGCACAGCGCCCACTGCCACACTGTTGCAACGCTCCATTGCCGAGATAGTGCGAGACGCGGCACAGGCGGAGAATATACCAGAGCCACCAACACTGCTCCCAGCGCGCCGCTATGATGCAGCCTTTAGCCATCCGGACTATGCCTATCCATTGACGCTGGTGCCTGGTCAATTTGCGGCTGCTTACCAAGAGCTGACGCCTTTGGAATTAAGGTAAGCCTTGATTTATATGCGATTCATAATGGCATGAAGTACTATAATTTTTTTCCTTTCGATTTGCTTGCAGAGCTTTTCCGCTGAATACAGCATTGATTGGACCGCTTGAACTGAAGAAACGTCTGCAGCGCATAAGCGACACGGTTAGCATAGAAGAGCGTCTGCTAAGCGAGGAATCTCTTAAAGCCGACTACCCAGTACAGGATGCAGCTGCACGCTCAGGTAAACAGGCAGCGTCAGTCCGTAGGAGTCGGCGTGGACGCCATCAAATGCGTGATAAGCTCGAAAACAATGATGCACAAACGTCGAGCAGTGGCAGTAGTAGCAGCGGCAGCGAGTCAGACGATGATAATGACAGTGACAGCGACACATCCAATTCAAGTTCTAGCAGCTCCTCCAGCGATGATGATTTCGATCCCATGCTTGTACAATGCGGCGTTTGTTTACGCTCGCAGCATCGTAATGCAAAGAATCTGCCCGAAACATTTATACAGTGCTATACCTGCCGAAAAAATGGTATGTCCTAGCCAATCTTTCCTGCACGCTTATATTAAAGTTAATATTGATTTAATTACAGTACATCCTAGCTGCATAGAGATGCCATATCGCATGGTTGGACGTGTGCGGAATTATAATTGGCAGTGCGCCGATTGCAAGTGCTGTATTAAGTGCAGACGCAAGCAGGAAGCTGCTAAGATGCTCTATTGTGAGCAATGTGATCGAGGCTATCATATTTACTGCCTGGGTGTAAAAACGGTGCCAGATGGTAAGTGTTGGCAATTGTTTAATATATAATATGATTTTGTATAAAACTTGATTTGTTTATGTACAGGACGCTGGAGCTGTGAACGATGCTGCATTTGTATGAGATGTGGTGCTACTAAGCCCGAGGGACTGCCACAAAACCCGCAACAATCACCGAATAGCGAAAAAACCGCCAAACCTGTCAAGCACAAAAAGGTCAAATGGATTAATGAATATCGCATTGATCATATTACCAAATTGCGTGAGCATTGCGCCATGATTTGCGTGCCCTGTGCGCGTGCCAAACCGACAAAACGTAATCAGGGCCAGGGCAACGGCGGAGCAACAGTGCTGGCTGGCGCTGTTAGTCCCACTGGAGCTAGTAAGACAACAATAACAACTGCAGCAACAACTGTGGCAACAGAATTAAATACGTTGTCGTTGACAACTGCTAGCCCGCCGCCGCCTAGTAAACTACAGAGGCCTTCGACGACGCAACAAACAGCACAACTTAAAACCCAAGATATAACAACCATACAGTCCAGTTTAAATAGAATTCACAATGAAGATGGCGTAGCAACAATTGCAACAATTACAAGCACGACAACAACAACTACAGCAGCGGCGGCAGTGCCTCTTACAGCAGCAGCAGCAGGAGGCGGCATAGCAGCACCGCCTGTTGTTGCCTGAGTGGGGGTCATACGTTATTGTGCCAAACGCACTTTAACGGACTTATAATAAGTGAAATGACGACGGGTTAAAAAAAGTTGCAGGGCTTCAATTAATTGTATTTTAATTTTATTAATATTCCTGGCAATAGTATTATGTATAAAAAAAACGCAGGCTCGCCAGATTTGAGTGTAAATTGTCTAAAGATTGTTAAGCAGCGTGTAGATTTGTTTTAAATTTAGTTTTGATATAAAAGCTACTAAGAATTATGTTATATATTATGTATTTTTTTTATACCTTGTGCCCATAGGATTAAGGGTATTATAGGTTTGTGCAATGCAATGAATGAACTGATAAGGGGCCTAAATAAGCCTTGTACCGTCTGTCCGTCCGAAATTAGACTCAGTTAAAATTGGATAAAAACTCAAGAAGATGTAGAAAACAATTTAACCCATTTAGACACGCTTAAGCATAAACTCACCAAATTTGGTATGTCGTCAACATACGTAATACTACTTTCCTTGAATACGAATGCAAACTTTGAATGAATTCGCCCCAAATCACGCCTTTTGTTTTGAGAAAAGTGGGTGCAGGGTATCCCACTGTCGGGCGTCGCCCCAATTGCAAAACTTTTTTTTTTTTAAATATATATATTTTTTTACTTATTAACTCTTGTACAATAGGCGCTCAATAACTGAAAATTATGGAAATTTTAAACGACATCGACAACCGATATAGAAAATTAAAAAACCTTTTAATTTAAGCCTAAAGAAATAAAAACCTTTTTTTTATACTTATTTAAATAAACTGCTTATTTGTGAGCGTCTATTGTAGGTACTTCTTATATGTATAGTTTTAGAATCTTACGCAAACACAGATTATGTTACTTAAAAAGTTCTCAAGAGCAGCGTTATACATATTATATATATAAACAACTAGGCGATCATTTTTTAAATAGTTATAAACATGACAAAAAACAACACATTAATTTAAACTGAGCGTTAATTTTGTTTATTTACACTACTTTATCATAACTTTTTTTTAGCATTTAGCAATATATTGTAATTACATTATGTTTTTAGAAAATTCATTTTTTTAATACTTTAGTTAATTATGCTTTGAACCAAGCTAAGCAGACCTAACACTGCAACTTTTATGTAAAGCATATATATATACATATATATGCGCATCTTATACATATACATATATATGCGCATCTTATACATATATACACAAAAAAGCAAGTCTAAACTTGTAAGCGCAAATTGTGTTTATTCAATAAGTTGTATTTTTTTTTTTTCAAAACTCAATTTTGAATTATTTATGTATGTGGCAATTAGTATATAAATTCTATGTGTCAGCAAAAACAAACAAAATGAGCAAACATTTAAAAACCTTGGTATAAAATAACTATTGTATTTAACTATGTCTTAGCTAACAATGTACTATAATAATATGTGAAAAAAAATCGAAAACAAAAACTATATATTATGTCTAACTTATGCGCTAAAATTGGCCGAATTTTTCAAATTGTATGTAAAACTATGTAAGTATATAACTTTAAACTACTGAGTGTACTATGGAATATGTATTATGAGAGAGAGTACTACTTATAGATATACTAAATAGAACAAAAAAACAAAAAAAAAAAGCGGCAGCTGTCTCACACACTAGCTTTTGTTTAAACAAACAAACAAACAAACAAACAAACAAACACACACACACATACATACATACAGTTTAAAAACTCTAGTTTAAGCTAAGATTGTATTATAAATGTAATTTATGCTAATTTTTCACACACCAACACACACACACACACCTACATATATACATACATATGCATACATATATATGCCTAAATATTATGAATATTATGAATAATGTTAGTTGAAACAAAAATACTTACACTTTTAAGCACAATAACAAAAAAGAAAACAAAAAACTAAAGCAAGTTCGGTTTGTCCTTATTTTTTATTATTATTATGTATAATACCACAAACTGTGCAGGCGAAGGCGCATCTTACTTATAAGGCGCACTTCTAAGCATTGAAGAAAAATTAAAAACGAAAAAAACTACATCTACTTTTCCAAGGAGAATTTTACTGCTAAGTCTATTAAGTGAAACATATTAATAATAATATTTTCTTTAAGCATAAGTCGAATAAAACAAGCAGCATTCATAATTTTGCCTTAAAACTTGACAAGAAGCACAAATTACCAATTTATTTTCACAGACATATTTAAATTGTTGCCTGCAGCTTGAGCAGCTGCTCGTGTAGCTCAAAGCCATCTTTCCAGTGCAGCAACTGCGCCTTAATACACTCCTTATAGTTGGGCAATTTGTAGTGCAGCTCCAGACCACGTCGTACACAAGCCACATCCGTCTCGTTTAACTTCAAAATGGGACACAAATCATTGCAGCTGTCGCCTACGTATATCACACGCTTGTAATCCTCGTCGTTGCGCAGCTGCTCCAACAGCTTACCCTTACACAGATTAGCTGGACAACGCTGGCACGTTGTTTGCTGCTCATATGGCTCTACGAGCAGCTCGCCCTCAACGGAAACACGCGCCGCATTCGTATATACAGACTTGAACAGATGCTGCAGCTCACGCGCCTTGAGCCACTCATTGATAAAGAAGCAATTGGCATCGCTTATGATGCATATGTCCACCAATGGATGCTTGGCGCTGGCCAGCTGGCGCAGCAGCCACATCATGCCTGTTACGGGCTGTATTAAACGCACAACTGCGCCAATTTGTGAGGCATCAATTTGTTGGCAGTGCAGCTGTTTGAGAACCTGTTGTATATACACAATCCAGCCACATCGTGGTATCAGTCCCAATAACTCGGAGTTGAGCTGCTCTCGTGGCAGCAATTTGCTTACAACTTTATCTGTATCCTGCGCCGTTATTGTCTGATCAAAATCAAAGGCCGCCAGTATGCGTTGCTCCTTAAACTCTGGAGTTTCTTCTTGTTCAAGCTGACAACAAAATGGCAGCTTTCTTTGGCGTAATAGACAACAGCGAAGTGCCTTATGTACATAGCCACCGAGTTGACCAATTTGGAACATTTTTCTAAATTTATTACGAGCTTTGAATATTAAAAAATTATACTGATAGTGTATGAATCTAACGAATAATTCAAATGATGCCTTTCGACTAAAAGGTTAAACTACATAAGTAAAAGTATGTAAAAGTGAAAGTGACAAAAAAAACTTTACATCATTGATAAAAGCTAAAAATTTGGTTTCAAAGTGCGTCTTGGCCACTGTTAATATTTGAAGACTTGGTGAAACTAATGGTGACACTTTCATGTATAAACATTTGGACGCCAGTTAGATTTGTTTGTTTTCCAGATGCAGGAAAAAGTTTTACATTGATTTAAGAAATTTCATTCGAGACTGTGCAGACAATCAGCGAGCTGCGCAAATCCCGACACACTAAAGAAGCCATAATTCTTGAGAAATCTTAGCTGAACTTATCAGCACAATATTGAACTTCAACCCTTTAGCATTGGGAACTAATTAATTAGTTGGTTATGTTGTCGCATATTCTGGCGTCTTTGCTATGCTAAAGTCTGAATTTGGCAAAAATAATGATTTGTGCTAAACGGAGATTTATTCCACAGCGGCGTGTGGAATCTCTTATAAAACAAATATCGGGGTTTTCAATAGGCACACTACAAAAGTAGGCCGATAGGGACAGCAAGCGACACCATATTTTTTCCCCGCTCTCTTGACATTTCTCTTCAGTAAGGTTTGCCATTTCATTATGGAAAGATAAACGATTCAACAACGAGTCGAAATCATTAAAATTTACTACAGAAATTCGGGTTCAGTGGCCTCAACTTTAAGAGCGCAACGTCCAGTTTATGCTCGTCATAATTGTCCTGCCAAATCAACAATTGAGCGTCTAGTGGAAAAATTTGAATCCACAGGCACAGTACAAAATGTTCCCGGGCCAGTGAGACAAAAAAGTGCCCGTAGTGTCGAGAATATTGCTGCCGCTAGTGCATCAATTGAGGAAGACCCAAATAAGTCTCTCACACGTTGTTCTCCAGAGTTGGGCATCTCTGTGACGTCGTTGTGCGAAAAGATCTTGGCCTACATCCTTACAAGATAAAATTGACGCAAGAACTGAAGCCGCTTGACTACCAGAAACGTCGTATGTTCGTGAATTGGGCTGAGCAACAACTTGAAAATGATCCGGATTCTCATCGAAAAATCATCTTTAGCGATGAGGCTTATTTCTGGCTTATTGGCTTCGTCAATAAACAAAATATGCGTTATTGGTCAGGCAGCAATCCACACGTACTCCATGAGTCACCATTGCATCCCGACAAAAATTACGGTTTGGTGCGGCTTATGGGCCGGTAACGTCATTGGGCCGACACTGAAATTGCAGTATCGGCCGATTTATGCTTGAAAACCGTCAAAAATTGGGTTCAGCGTCTGGACTTCTGCAAGTGTGCCCGTGGTGGCCATGCAAAAGAAATCGAGTTTCATACATAATGGCATCGAATGTACTTTTATAGGAATAAAGTATTTCATTGATATCCAAAACAGCTTTTGCTACTTTTGTAGCGCTCTTATTGAAAAGCCCTTTATATGCATATACCACTGGCCAATTCTTCTTGACTATTATCATTAACAAATAAAATAGTAACAACATATTTAAGTTATTTGCTTACAACATTTATAGCGTAACTTTAATTTTAAATATTTAATTTAGATATTGTCACAGAAAATATTCCATTTTTTTATATAATCTTATAAACAGGTTAATAACAAATTACGGTTCGTATAATTCGCCTAAAATACCTTTTCAAAAAGTATTATGCAATAAATGGCATGCAAGCGTATTGCAAATAAAAAATGTTACAAAACAAGGCAATGCAAATGCATATGGAACAACAACTTGATCGATATCCTTTTGTTTATCAATTCTTAAACAATGTGGCAACAATTTTTTTTGTATATGGTTTTTATATTTGTTTTTTTTTTTTGCAATTCCAGTAGCTAACAATATTTTTTTTTATATAAAGCTTGATTTTTATGTAGAGACTGTTGTAGCTTTTAAGCTGAAAAATTTCAATTTAATTTGCATAAAGCAGAAGAAAGTTTCCGTGTCATCTTAACGTATTTTGAAACCTCTCTCAACTTGTTAGAAAATATAAATAAATAAATATTAGACTATAGTTAATTAAATATGCTTAGGATGTTCGACTGCAGCAACAAATATGCATGAAAAGCCAATATTAAGAAAATTTTAACAATACAATGTTTGTCAAAAATATAATATATTGATACGGCTGATATCTGGTTCTACAATGCTTGTACAGGCATTCGGTAAAATGTTATATATGCTTAGAAATGCATCATGGAAATAAATTGGTCACCAAGTTACGTTTTCCTGAGCCACTGGACTAATGCCTCGCGTACATGGATTTTTATTTTGCGAAGCGTATCAGTGGTATTACTACTCTACTATTCCTTTTTGGGGCAATGTAAACTGTATATTGATAAACAAAAAACTACTCAGAACATGGAAGCCAACAATTCAGTCTGTTATGGGTGAGTTAAGGAACCCAAATACTTAACTTGTGTATTATGGAAAGACTATTGCATTAAACTTTAAGAAAAGCAAAAAAACACTTGATTTATGTTTTGTGGAAGGAAGGCCACCTAAACGGTTGTCTGCACGTTTTGCACGGCTTTGGAGAGCTCCACCTTGGAAGGTATCAAATAGAATGCAGGCGTCATCATCTCGCCACATGGACACTGGCAGGCTGAAATGGTTATAACAATTATAAATTTAATAATAATAACATTAAAAAGCACGCCTCAAAGCTTACCATTAACCCAGCTAAAGTTGCCCAACTTTTGCTCACATTTCGGACAATACAAACGACCTTGTGTGTTCAACATAATGCGATGCATCCAAGCTATAGGTTCCACAAACAAAATGCTGCGACAATTGCCTATGTCAGCATCACGATTGGGTGAACTCAATGATGCCTCACGCAAACGGGTAGCTAACTGCTCCAGCACTTGGGGATCAGATTTGTTTTCCGCAGTACGAGCTGGCATCGTAGTGCTAACAACTGTGCCTGCCTGTTCATCTGGCAACTTGCCACGTGGTTTATGCTCCAGCACATGCGATTTCGAGGCCAACACACGTCTGCATTTGCGACAGCGAAAGACAATGGGCTCTGGATTCTCGCAGGTTATATCGGGATCGGGACGTATGACATTGTGAAAACTTTGCGGCAGTATTTTAGCCTTGCGCATCTGTTCGCCGGCCAGCCGTAGACGATGAATTTTGTATTTTTGGTAACTAGGCTCAATCTTATAGCCCATTCGGCGAAAAAGCTTCAGCTGGGCGACGAAACCTGCATTTGGTTGCACAAAGCGACGCTTGGCAAGTACCAGCTCATAAGCTGGCTGATAATCTAGATTATGCCGCTTCATTATATAGGCAATAACCGCCGAGGAGCTGCGGCTCACTCCAAAGTAGCTAATAAGCAAAAATGGCGCCATAAGAAAACAAAAACATTGAAATTTGGTGCTACTTTATGCTTACCAGTGAACCAATACATTGCAATGTTTATCCAGCGCCGAGCTAATAAAATCCACACATGACTCCAAATGCTGTAGAATATCCTCGCGTGTCATATCCGCAACTACAAAAAATAGAATGTTTAGTTTAGTAGCCCTTATTTTAACTCAATTTATGTTGATTTGTTTTAATACTTTTGCTTACTTTGCACATATTTGGTGGTTAAAAAGCTGGTGTCGACTATATGCTGCGGCAGTGGTACCGAGTCCAGCGTTAGTATATGGCTGATCTTAAAGGAACGCAGCGTTTCCATATGCGTGGCTGCGGTCAAATTGCCTACAAAAATTTGAATTAATTGATTAATCTAAGTTTTAGCTATGTGATAGAATATTGTGCTTACCCAGAAATAAGCCTGGTTCGATTTCATCTATGCTAACTGGTCCACCATCGAAATCTTCCCGCGTTAACGTGCCCGTGTCCTGTTTATGTCCTACACGCCTCTCCATGGTGTCGTTCTGGCGGCAACTGTTGCGCCTTAATGACGAGCGTTACAAGCTACTACTTGCCCAGAGTGCAATCATTACTATGCAACAAAAATTTAATTATTTTTTTGCTGAAAATTACATTGAACAAAATGCTTGTACTTACTTTTATGCACACCCTCACCCTCAGGAACTGAAATGGCATGTATTTTGGCATACCTTCCTGTTGCCCCGATTCGCATGCCTTGTAAGCCGATAACGATAGGTCGATGCAAAAAATAAATACATGAACTAAAAAAATTGGCAAAAATAAATGAATAGCAACAAATAATTAAGAGCACTAAATGTAAAAAAATTTTGCAATAAATAATTAATTCATGTTTCTTTAAAGTAATTCTCAAACATCTTTTAAGCAGCATTTTAAATTTATATTTGCGTAATCGATATTTTGATTATTTTATTATTAAGTTATCAATTAAAATAAAACAACGCTACAAAAAAAATTACAACAAATAATAATAGTTTTAAATAAATTGAGTCTGTGCACAAAATAAATAATTTGTTAAGTCAGCAAAATAACAAAAAGCAGTTAACCGCTTAAATTTTGTTCGATAAACATAGCACGTCGATAATTTCATTAACTCACTCGCATTATTTTTATTTCAATTTGGCAGCCGCAACATATTACATTGAAATTATAAACGTAAACCGAAAATATGACTACACTACGTCCATTTACGTGTGATGATTTATTTAAATTTAATAATGTGTATGTATTAAAGTATAACCACTATCAATACGCCGCTCATATTGTCTTATTTTTAAGTAATTTTGACCCATTGACTGAAACTTACGGACTCTCGTTCTACACGCAGTATTTGGCTCGATGGCCGGAGTATTTCCAGGTAGCCGAATCGCCTAGCGGACAAATTATGGGCTACAGTGAGTATTGCATACGGCTTTTTGTTATGGCGATACCACCAAAAATTTTATGAAAGATATATTGCATTTGCGCAGTGTAGTGCATTTGCAACCGGCAAAGGGAATTATGTATGTATCAAAATCGGCACAAAATTCCAAGAAAAAACATGGAGCCAAAAATGCATAAAGTGCTTGTCATTGCTCGACATGTGCGTTGCCCGAATTGTGGATAGCTTGTGTGACCCTAACAAGCCTTTTTAAACCCTATACTTATAGGTACTCGATTTGTGCAATGTATTGAACGAATCCCAAAGTTCTTAATACCAAAATGCTTAACATCAGCTCTAGTAGCGTTTAAGCCATTTCCGTCCGTCTGAACGAGCACCTAATTTTTGGAGGCTATACGAGCTAGAGATACGAAAGTTTAAGCATAATTATTCAGTTTTTTGAGCTATGGTAATATCTTCCCCCGAAGTAGATTTTCGCCCGTAGTCAATTTTCGCTGTTTTTAGCTACAGTCTTATATTTTCATCTAAAAGTTAACAGAGCGATGCGTTTTGGTTGCATGCATCTTAAATCAAATATTCGTCAATATTTGGCACTGAGTGCCCAAAAGAAGGCTAAGTCAAAATGCCGACCTAGGAATAATTAGATACATATGTATAGGGTATATATAGGGTTGCCAAAGTGGCAAATCTAAGACATTCCTCGTCTAAAACCGGGGCATTTCCCGACACCTCGCTTTTTTAATGTATATAGGTATATATCGCACTATTTTGTGTGGTTGTGTGGATAAGTTAATTGGAAAAGTTAATTTCAATACATTTCTTTGTTGAAAATGTTATTTTTATCTAAAAAAAAAAAAAGGTAAATTTCAATACATTTCTTTGTTTAAAATGACTTTTACGGCGCGAACCGGGACACCGGGACAAGCAGTCAAAACCTGGTAACACGTCCCGGAAAACCGGGACGGTTGGTCACCCTACATATGTATGTATGTACGTCCACCAGCACACCGCTGCATATAAAATGGGAAGGTGGTCCTATATTGTATTCTTTCCCTCTGTGTTCTGCTTTTCTACATTGGAATCCTACATTCTCAAGTGTGGGTCTATGTTTCTTAACATTGTTAGTACATTTTGTTCACATATGTATACGTCCAATAGCTGAGCCGTATTGTACATGGATTGAACGAAGAGCGCGTAAAAAATGTATGTTTGAAAGCACGCGTAAAATGACGTCTAAGAATATAGTATTGTGCTATTTGTAAAGGTTTTTATCTTTTCTTTAACCAAAACAATGTCGAGTTATAAATTGCAAGGACCAAGTGTGCAACGTGAATTGACTGCTGAAGAACAATTTGAATTCAAGAATTTATTAAATTTTGGTTATAATGAAGACAGCGATAGTAACAATCCGTATGAAAGTGATTCAGACGAATCGTTTGAATATTTGCCCAGTGATAATGAATTTGATTTCGATGAACCCGGCTCAATTCGAGAGATGGAGCATATTGAATTATTTAAATTTCATCGAGCGATTGAAATGAATTGCAATGATTTACCATGTGATGAAGAGCAAGCAGATGTTGTAAATGGTATCATTTCCCCGTTGTTTCAAAAATTTCCTAACAAAGAAGGACGCATTAAGGCATATATTTCCTTCAGCCATTATTGAACATATCCTAATTGAAACGAATAAAAAAGCTTGCTAATCCTAATAGAATGAGACCATGGAAAAACGTTGATGCCGATGAAATATACATAGAGCTGTTCCATTCATCAATATGTCCCTTCTTAAGCAATGCACATATGCCAACGCTTCTTCCAATCTTCGATACATTTTTTATAAGCGTTGGCCGGGATGGCGCCGCAGTGGCAATTTTAGTTTTAGAAAGAGGAAAAAGTCACACGGGGCGAGATCTGGACTGTACGGTGCCTGGTCGATGGTATTTATCGAGTGTATTACCTAAAATGCGATCATAATCGCGGCTCAATGAGATGGCGCGCTTTTGTCGTGCAAAATCCACGAATTGTCTGCCCACACTCAAATGCCTCATAACCGTCACATAATACTCCTGATTGACCGTTTATTCCTCAGGAACGTATTCATGATGCACCACACCACGAATATCATAGAAAACTTTTTTCCGGTCACAGATAAATATGGCATCAAAATATTTTGGCTCATCGATTCCAAGATAAATCCAATTGCGGCTGAGGTTTATTTGGGCACAGAAACTAATGAAAATTTACGTCTTTGCAAAGACTATTTGCATATGGGTGCCAATGTAACCATGGACAAATTTTTTACCAGCTATGAAATGGCAACAGATTTGGCTGATAAGCAAACCACTTTAGTTGGAACAATTCGACTGAACAATCTCGAATTGCCAAAAGCTTTAACATCGATTCAAGAAGCGCAAAATAGTGGCGGAAACACTTCGTTTTTCCGTTTCTAAATGTATAGTATGTACCTTGTGATCATAAAAGTTTCCGGAATTTGTAAAAAAACACATTTTTCTTAAATTTTAATTAATATCTTTATTATTAGAGCCTACACACATATTCCAACGCTTAATCCAATCATCCATACACTTCTGGTAGGCCTGGGCAGGGATGGCTTTGAGTTCCTTCTTCGAATTTTGTTTGATGATCTCAATGGTGTCAAAACGCTTCCCTCTTAATGGCAATTTGAGTTTGGGGAACAGGAAAAAGTCACACGGTGACTGGTGAATACGGAGCCTGAGCGACCACATTCGTTGAGTGTTTGGGCAAAAATTCAAAAATAATGAGCGCGGTGTGCGACGGCGCATTATCGTGATGCAAAATCCACAAATTGTTCTTCCACAAATCAGGCCTTTTCAGGCGAATTGCCTCTCGTAATCGCTTCATATCGCCCAAATAATATTCTTTACTTTACTTTCAAAGTGGACGACACCGCGATAATCAAAGAAAACAGACAGCATCACCTTCACATTTGAATGAATTTGGCGTGGTTTTTTCGGTTTCGGGTCATTTTTCTCACGCCATTCGGACGATTGTCGTATTCATAAACCCATGTTTCGTTACCAGTAATTATGCGTTTCATGAATGTTGGGTCATTATCAATGTTGGAAAGCATCTCTTTTGAGATTCAAATGACGCTCTTTTTGCAAAAAATTCAACGTTTTTGGCACGGGTCAGGCCGCGACGCGTTTCATGCCCAAAACTTCAACCAAAATGTGTTCGGCTGATCCATATGAGATGCCAAGGTCTGAAGCAATCTCACGAATACCGACACTACGATTTTCGAGCACAATTTTCTTTACTGCATCGACGATTTCTTCGGTATTTGATGTTGAAGGACGACCGGAACGAGGCAAATCAGTAACGTCTTCACGACCCTCTCTGAACAGTTTGTACCACTCGTATGCCTGTGTTTTGGACATACAGTCCTCAGTGTAGGCCTTTTGTAATATCTTAAGCGAATCGGCAAACGAATATTCATTCGCAACACAAAATTTCGCAACAGAGAATTTCGGGAAACTTTATATATGAATTAGTGAGCTACACAACTAATTCAAATAAAAATGTGGGTTTATTGCCCATGCAACTGAAGAGCTCAATGAGCAAACCGGCAAACCGCTCTTAATTCAAGACTACAATACGATTAAAGGCAGTTTTGGCAATTTCGACAAAATGTTGCGTTCTTTTACATATAAAAGGAAATGTAATCGTTGGCCCATGTTATTATTATTGAACATGCTTGATGTTGGCACTTACGCCGCATACCGTCTGTACGAATTATGCCATCCAGCATGGAATACAAAAAGATCGCAGAAACCAAAAATATTTTTGAAGAAGCTGGCATACGATTTGGCGAGCAATCGTATGGAAAATCTTTGTAAACTTCCTATGCGTTCGTGCGTCAAAATTGCTATGAATTTGATTGAATTCAAGTCGAACAACATGGTCATCGCAAAGACAAAATCAATGCCGCGTATACAGGTAAATAACACAAAATCAATATCAACAAAATTTTTATTTACATTTATATTTCTTGTTTGCAGATGAACAATCCAAAACGCAGATACTAAGCATGCAGGAATCAGCGCAGTAGGAAAGACAACAAAACTACGGCTGTTTATGCATTATACTTGATACTAGTTGCTCCATGCATTATGTTCGTGCATGTGAAACTTGCTAACTTGCATAAATTTCGAGATCCTGTTGACGAATGTGAAAGACGCTGATAGCGATAAGGATTACTTGAAAGGAGAGCCATCAATATTATGCGCAACGACAACGAAACGTCGTCGTGAATCATTAATTTATACGACATTTGTGGTGTGGTGCATCATGAATACGTTCCATAGGGACAAACCATCAATAAGGAGTATTATGTGCCTGTTTTGAGGCGTTTGCGTGAACGGGTCCGTCGCACTCGGCCGGAATTGTGGGCAGACAATTCGTGGATTTTGCACAACGATAACGCGCCTTCTCATCGAGCTATAATTGTGAATGCATTTAAGGCAAAATACTCGATAAATACCATCGACCAGGCAAAGTACAGTCCAGATCTGGCCTCGTGTGACTTTTTCCTCTTTCCAAAACTAAATTTGCCACTCCAGGAAACCAGTTTTGACTCCATACCGAACATAAAACAGAATGCGACGAGAACGCTGAACGCCCTACGCCTTTATAAATGTTTCGAAGTTTGGAAGAAGCGTTGGCATATGTGTATTGCTTCAGAAGGGGCATATTTTGAAAAAATCAATAGTCCTTCAACCCCGGGTTGGGCATAAGGCGACGACAAACTTCCTCCATCCTTCCATTCCTTCCTTCTGTGTTGCTGCTTCGGTCAATATTGTTGATTTCTAAGTAGTTCTTGGTCTACCAACTCGCCGTGTACCTTGAGGATTCCATTCGAAGGACTGCTTCACGATGCTGTCGTTTGGTCTCCTCAACCGTATGGCCAATCCAACGCCACTTCCGCTGTCTAATTTCGACATTGAAATGCTTTTGACTCGTTATGGGCCACAATTCTTGATTCGATATAATTTGCGGCCATCGAATCTTAAAAATGTATCGAAAGCAGCGGTTTACAAATGCCTGTAATCTTCTCGTGATAGAGGTAGAGACTTTCCAGGTTTCACAGGCATACAGCAGTACAGATTTGACATTGGATTCGAAGAGCTTTAACCTTGGTGCGTATGGAAATTTGACTAGAGCTCCATACAGAAGACAACATTCCAAAGGCGCTGCGGGCTTTACTTATTCTGCTGTTAACATCGAGTTCTGTTCCTCCGTCTGACGATACAAAATTTCCTAGATAGTTAAACAGTTTGACCTCCTCAATGGGCGTCTGTCTCAGAATAATGTGCTGATGTGCTGAGAGGCCAGTGTGCATTATTTTGGTTTTGTTGCAACTGATCCTAAGACCAGTCATCTCTCCATTCACTTACAGTGATTGACAAATCTCGTTCATCCCGCTGTTGGTACTTGCCAGGAAACAGACACCGTCAGCATAATCCAAGTGGCTTAGCCTCTCAAAAGGTCTACATTGGATCATTATGAAGGAGACAAAACAAATATTGTAGAAGATTACCTATTTTGCGTTATATTTAGAAATTCCGGAAACTTTTTTGTCACAATTTATATGCAAAAATCACTAACATGCAAATACAAAGACTATTTGCCGAAATATTTGTGAGTTTTGATAAATTTAAATTTTAGAAGTTGGTAAGAAGAGGGATATGTCTAAGTTTAAGAATACCTTCCTCTTTCCTAAATAGCCACTAAATTTTGTATATAGACTTATATATCTCCCTACCCCATAAACTCATTCCTTTGAATACGTCTTGACTATCTACACTGTACACTGCCTTGATTAATAACAATTCTTTTTATCTTGCAGTTATGGGCAAGGTTGAGGGCCATTTGGACAACTGGCATGGCCATGTAACTGCATTGACTGTATCACCCGATTATAGACGTCTGGGACTAGCCGCTCTACTTATGAACTTTTTGGAGGACATTTCCGAGAAGTGAGCGCTTAAAAACGAGACAGTTAACGAATGATTGACTACTTACATAGTCTGTCCGAAATGTTAGTGTACGTCGCGAATTTTAAAAATCTGCAAAGATTACGTTGGATGACCTAAGCTTTAATCGTTTATTGCCGCATGAGTTACCTAAAAGCTTACTCTAGCCTAATAAATGATGGAATGATGAAATGAAGGAATGCAAGGCTTAAACATTTTGAAGCTTAAGTCAGCCACAAACCTGTGACGTACACCAATGTTAGGAAAGACAGATCTGCACTTTATAAATAATTTTCTTTATGAAAATGATTTACTGATGCATTTTCTTTAGGAAGCGCGCTTACTTTGTGGATCTCTTTGTGCGCAAGAGCAATAAAGTGGCTATAAATATGTATAAAAACTTGGGCTATATAGTATATCGCACTATACTGGAATACTACTCTGGTGATCAGGATGAGGATGCTTATGGTATGTGTTTGATACTTAGCACATACTTTAAATATTAATACTTTTTATTTTGCCTGCCTTATAGATATGAGAAAGGCGATGTCTAGAGATGTCAACAAACACTCGGTTATACCGTACACACATCCTGTACGACTGGAAGATATAGATATGAATTGACAACCCACCACTGTCCGTATTCCTAATTTTGTTTAACTGAACAAAATTGCCTTAAATACAATCAAATTCAAAGCAATCTTGTTACAGCGTCACTAACCAAAAAACCCTCTTAAAATTCTTTTCAAACTTAACCGTATTTAAAACTTTTAATAAGTTTCTAACCACTGTCAAATGTATGCAACATAAAATTTATATGTTCTTATTCATAAATACATATATTATTTAAAATTCAAACAACACTATAGTAAATAATAATCAGACATGCCTACATGAAGCTAGCTCTTAAGAATGTATGAAATAGTTTGCTTCTTTTTTAATTTTCTTGAGTTTAGTAAATGACGAGAAGTATGTAACCAATAGAGTTCTATTAAATACTATTTATGTATGTATTTCAAATTGATCATATGTTGTTATATATGTTATATGTAATTAAAATCTAATAATTTTTAAATTTTTCACAGATAACGAAACGCGAGCTACGACATTTGAATCGCGATCAATTATAAAGAAACACCCACCAAGACTAATGTGCTCAGCTTTAGGTAAAACACGCAATGTGCAATATGTGCCTAGCATAGTTTCATATTGAACTGTATTGAAACATGAAATAAATATATTTAGGATAAATTTAAATCAATTTTGTATGAATTAAAATTTAGTTATAAACGCACAAGTGCTTTGTACAAAGCTGCCGCTGAGCTGTTTTTTATAACTCAAAGAATAAACAACGAATTCAAACTCATATGTATTTTGTTTACTATATAATATATTTAATTGATTAGCTGTGTTTTAAAGCTGGCTTGAACTTGTACTTAAAATTTCTGCACTCAATAAGAAAAACATTTGTTTTGATTCATGTTAACAAACACATGGTCGTTGCGAGCTGGAAAACTAAACATTTTAATATTATTAAGCATAACATCTTGCTCCTAAAGTATTAGCTACTTATTTATGAATATTTTTTGTTGCAATATGCAATTTAACATCTGTTTCATGTTGCTTCTGAAAGTAGCAGAACAGGTTACAAATTTGTAACCTAAAAGTTGGCACCTCCAACAGCTGCAAGTGACAGTTGTATTAAAATGCATACTGAAATAAACCCATCCAGAGTAGAGTACATCAAGGTTTAAAGAGGAAATATGTATGTACATATACATATGTATGAATATAATTACACACATCCCATACATATGTACATACATGTATGTTTTCTGTGTATACTTTACTTTACTTTAAGATACACAATTACAAAGCAAAAAGATACGAATACATTTGTATGGAATAAGTGGATTTTAAAATTTCCCATCCAACTGCTTGTTCAGAGCGTATGAGTCGTGCCGGTTGTAGTAACTCTACATACACAGATGTACGTATATTGATGTGTTTGTTTATGTACACGAGTTTATATGCGAGGGATGTCTGAAATATTTTGGGTACCGACAAGCCATGTGCTGCATAGAGAAAGCTAAATTAAACCTATCATATATACAGTATTTTTCAACACGCTCTCTATTACAGTTTCTCTAATAAAACAGTAACGGTTTTGCCATTTCATCATGGAAAGATGTACGATTCAACAACGAGTCGAAATTATTAAAATTTACTACCGAAATTCGGAGTCAGTGGCCTCAACTTTAAGAGCGCTGCGTCCAATTTATGGTCGTCATAATTGTCCTGCCAGATCAACAATTGAGCGTCTAGTGAAAACATTTGAATCCACAGGCACAGTACAAAATGTTCCCTTGCCAGTGGGACAAAATAATGCCCGTAGTGTCGAGAATATTGCTGCCGCTAGCGAATCAATTGAGGAAGACTCAAATCAGTCTCTCACACGTCGTTCTCAAGCGTTGGGCATCTCTGTGACGTCGTTGTGGCGAATTTTGCGAAAAGATCTTGGCCTACACCCTTACAAGATAAAATTGACGCAAAAACTGAAGCCGGTTGGCCACCAGAAGAGTCGTATGTTCGTGAATTGGGCTGAGCAACAACTTGAAAATGATCTGGCTGAATGGCTTCGTCAATAAGCAAAATATGCGTTATTGGTCAGGCAGCAATCCACACGTACTCCATGAGTCACCATTACATCCCAATAAAATTACGGTTTGGTGCGGTTTATGTGCCGGCGGCGTAATTGGGCAGTACTTCTTCCGTGATGATCAAGACCGGCACGTTACTGTGAATGGGAATCGCTACCGCTCAATGATAACCGAATATTTTTGGCCCGAATTGGATGATATGGACTTGGACAATATGTGGTTTCAACAGGACGACGCCACACAGCGAATGTCACAATCGATTTATTGAAAACCAAGTTTGGTGAACGTGTTTTCTCACGAAATGGCCGCCTCGGTCGTGCGATTTGATGCCGTTAGACTATTTCCTGTGGGGCTACATCAAGTCTATGGTCTATGCCAACAAGCCAGCGACGATTGATGAACTTCGTACGAGTATCGAACGTGAAATTGCAGCAGTAGCAGCCGATTTATGATAGAAAAGCGTCGAAAATTGGGTTCAGCGTCTGGACTTCTCCAAGCGTGGCCGTGGTGGCCATGCAAAAGAAATCGTGTTCCATGCATAATGGCATCGAATGTACTTTCACAGGAATAAAGAATTTCATTGATATCCAAAACCGTTTTTGTTTTATTTAAAAAAACTTTTGTAGCGCTCTTATTGAAAACCCCTTTACTATAAATCACGCCAATTGCCATAATTTTTTTCTGAAAAGCCGATTCGATCATTGTAGATTGCCTACTTTAAATAAACCTAAAGCTTTCCAAATAAGTTCGTTCGTCGCGGAAAACCAACAGCTTACCCGTTGTATTGTTGATACGTTCACGCTCAGTGCTTCGTTATGGCCTAAATGATTTAAAATTTTTTTAAGCGCATTTTATTTAAATAAGTACATTTTTGAAACCACCAATTTGTCATAGCTCTCTAAGCTGGCAACTTTGAAGCCAGCCCTCGTATAAAGTATACGTTGTGTATCTGCCGTTTCGTACGATGGGTAACTTTATGGGGCATACATTTAAAAGCAGCTTGTTTAAAACTTGTTTAGGCAACGTTTGAAATGGCACTCAACGACATGAACATAGATAAATATAAGTAATAATTAATAAAATAAGACTAAATGAATAATGTTGTTAACTAAATATGCAAAAAGCTATTAGCATTTATGTTTAATTTTATATTATAATATTACATGCGTTATATTGTCTTATGGGAAATAATCTAAAACAAAAGGCAAAATATTTTTGAAAAAAAAGTGGAAGTTTAACAAATAACCTTTTTCTAGTTTAAAACTTAGACAACATAGAAAATTTGTACAAGTGCAAGCAGTACCACTGTACTAAGTTGTAAGTGTCATAGAAAATGAAGTAATAAAATAAGGAAGAGCGAAGGAATTAAAAGGCACGGGAAATAACTGTAAATGAGTATGGGGGAAATTATATGTCGATTTCGATTAAATTAACCACTCGTTTCGATATCCTTCAGACCGATACACAGCATCTGCAACGGCTTTCTACATATACAATTTTTGTACAATTTAGTAAAGCAAATGCTAAACAGTTCTGTGCCAGAAATCACTTTTAATCGAATTTTTATTCAACAGCAATGGGCTTCTTTTCCATATGTCTATTTGAACCTGATTTCAGTTCTTAAATAAGCCGTTATTGTTGGAAAATCTATCAACTTTTTGACCGACGAATTTTTATTGAAAGCTTATAAAAACCGTTTGAACCTTCTATCTTCAAAATTTGTTTCTCCAAAAAACATACCTCGCTGAAATCTGAAAGTCAATCCCTTGGACCAGTGTTGCCCATAATAAATTATTAACCTTTAAATAAAATAATTAAAAGTTTGTAATTTTTGAAAAACCGCTGATGCTGAATTTCAAAGCTATTTATTTATTATTAATTTTTAATATTGTACCTTAGAAGAAATTTTTGGGAATAAAAATAGTTTAGAGCCATAGCAACAAAGGCCTTCAGCTAAAAGCTTTCTATTTTTTTATGTATAAGTAATTCGTAAAAATTTTAAACTGGTCGGTGAAGCCGTGCCCAAGTTACACCGGTCGAAGCTTTAAGTACGATTTGCATGCTGATAAAATATTTATTTTCGAACTAGGACTCTACTTTAAAACCATATAACTGCCTTTTCTTAGCAGTAGAAGCTGCATGAGCCTTTTGCAGTTTACTCGCTTTTTAAATATCTATCCGAATCATACTGTACGTAGATTTATGTAAAAATGTCGATAGCTCGATCGAAACGTATCCTCGTCGAACCCTTAATGACTTAAAAAGGTATTTTTGCACTCAAGAAATTACAGCTATTGTTATTGCGTTTAAAAACCAATTGAGTCTAAAGAAGCTACTATGCAAAAAACAAAAAAATAATTGGGTTCCATTTATAGTTATTGATTTCTGCTAAATTATAGTCTAAATTGTTTACATTTGAAATTATTACTCTTCCTCTTTAAAAAATCAATATTTTTGAATTCCTAATTAAGCGGCAGACCTTAATTTAATTTTCAAGCCACCTTATTTTGTTTTAAAAAAACGTATATTTCCTTTTTCTTCCTTAAATGCATTTAACTAACATAGCAGTTTAATGCAAGTGCGAGCAGGGCCGCAAAAGCTAAGGTGACACAGCGAGAGAAACAATATGACGGATACAGAAACGACCACAGTTAGCAACTACAGAAATGTAGCGGGTCTGTTTGCTTGCATATGTATTTGTAGGTACACGTTTGTGTGCGTGCGAGCGTGTTCGTGTGTACACAGGGTAAAAACGAGTGAGCAGCCAAGAGCTAAATTGCAGCTGCTATAGCTATACGCGTCGCCGACGACGACGACGACGAACAACTCGAATAGGGTAAGTAAAAAAGGCAACAACGAATCATGCTGCTAAAACGAAAATAACGATAAAAATCGAAACGAAAAAGCGCAGATGGCAAGCGTACGAACGCGAATGCGAACAGCAACGTCGTACAAAGTGGGCACAGCGATAAACGAACGTTGCTGCCGCTGCCAGTGACGTTGGCGCAAAGGGGTCAATTAAAAAAATGGCGGACGTAAAGTCGGGCGCGGACGACTTTAGGATACCCTGTACCACTAGCTTGTAATAAAGTCCGATTTCTTCACAAAAAACCAAAAACAGAAGAATTTTTAAGCAAAAATTTTTTTTTGACCGATCGTTCCTATGGGAGCTATATGATATAGTCAACCGATTTCAATAAACTTTGACACGGTGCTTAAATACCTTAAAAAAGATATGAACGCCAAAGTTATTTCAAATATCTTTACAAACAAACAAAACACATCGAATTTTGTATAAAAAACGTGTTTTTGGACCGATTGGTCCTATGGGAGCTATATGATCTAGTCAAACGATTTGGATTAAATTTGGTACAGTGCTTAGGAACTATAAAATACTCACGAATGGCAAATTTGGTCCCAATATCTTAACAAACAAACGAAACACAACAAATTTTGTTAAAAAATCGATGTTTTGGAAGATCGGACCTATGGGAGCTATATGATATAGTCCACCGATTTTGTTCAAATTTGGCACATTGCTTAAGTGGTCTAAAAAATTTCCAAACGCTAAATCTGGTTAGGATATCTTTATTAAAAAACGAAATATAGCCAATTTTTCTTTAAAAAAGTTATTTTGGCCGATCGGTCCTATGGGAGCTATATGATATAGTCAACCGATTTTGATCAAATTTGGTACAGTGATTGGGAACTATAAAAAACTTTCGATTGCCAAATTTCGTTACGATATCTTCATAAACAAACGAATTATTCATCTAAAACGCTTTTTTTTTCGAGGTCGTCTCAAACACCCCCATGGGAGCTATATAATTTATCCCCGATATCAAAAAAATAAAATAAACTTGCCTCCTATGGAATAATATGGGATCTAATGTGAAAGTTTGGTAACTCTAGCTCTTACCATCTCTGAGATCTAGGCGTTCACACGGACGGACAGACGGACGGACGGACAGACGGACATGGGTATATCGACTTCTCTATTCACCCTGATCATATTTTAGGTAACTTTGGGGTGTCTCCGACGTCTCCTTCTATATGTTACATACATTTTCGGCTTGCACAAACTTAATATACCCTTGGACCATACGGTACAGGGTATAAAAATATACATATAAATTAAATTGCATTTCAAAATGTGTGATGGGACAAAAGATAGAATGCACGTAAAAGTTATATTCGCTCTACCTAAATATCAAAATTTCCTACAGCCTTTATCCTTCTCTTTTTTCTTTATCTACATTACGTCATTTTCATTTCTACTTCTATTTTGTTAGCTGTTGAGCTGCTAATTTGTGCGCTCCTACTGGAAACAAACAATTTGTTTGGCACAGCAAAATAACGAAGCATAGATATGGAAATATATGTATATGGAAAGTCTCTATTAATTAAAGACACCGCTGATTGGATTCGGCTATAAACTGTAGGTTCCTGTTCTGTTCGAACAGTTATTAATAAAGATCCTCTATGCCTCTCTAAGGGGTCTAACAGTGAATTATTTATTTATTATACCCTGTACCGTATGGTCCAAGGGTATATTAAGTTTGTGCAAGCCGAAAATGTATGTAACATATAGAAGGAGACGTCGGAGACATCCCAAAGTTACCTAAAATATGATCAGGGTGAATAGAGAAGTCGATATACCCATGTCCGTCTGTCCGTCCGTCTGTCCGTCCGTGTGAACGCCTAGATCTCAGAGATGGTAAGAGCTAGAGTTACCAAACTTTCACATTAGATCCCATATTATTCCATAGGAGGCAAGTTTATTTTATTTTTTTGATATCGGGGTTAAATTATATAGCTCCCATAGGGGTGTTTGAGACGACCTCGACAAAAAAATAAGTTTTAGATGAATAATTCGTTTGTTTATGAAGATATCGTAACCAAATTTGGTATTCGAAAGTTTTTTATAGTTCCCAATCACTGTACCAAATTTGATCAAAATCGGTGGACTATATCATATAGCTCCCATAGGACCGATCGGCCAAAATAACTTTTTTAAAGAAAAGTTCGCTATATTTCGTTTTTTAATAAAGATATCGTAACCAGATTTGGCGTTTGGAAATTTTTTAGACCACTTAAGCAATGTGCCAAATTTGAACAAAATCGGTTGACTATATCATATAGCTCCCATAGGTCCGATCTTCCAAAAAATCGATTTTTTAACAAAATTTGTTGTGTTTCGTTTGTTTGTTAAGATATTGAGACCAAATTTGACATTCCTAAGTTTTTTATAGTTCCTAAGCACTATACTAAATTTAATTCAAATCGGTTGACTAGTTCATATAGCTCCCATAGGACCAATCGGTCAAAAAACACGTTTTTTATACAAAATTCGATGTGTTTCGTTTGTTTGTAAAGATATTTGAACTAAATTCGGCATTCAGATCTTTTTTAAGGTATTTAAGAACTGTGTCAAATTTTATTGAAATCGGTTGACTATATCATATAGCTCCCATAGGACCGATCGGCCAAAATAACTTTTTTAAAGAAAAATTCGCTATATTTCGTTTTTTATTAAAGATATCGTAACCAGATTTGGCGTTTGGAAATTTTTTAGACCACTTAAGCAATGTGTCAAATTTGATCGAAATCGGTTGACTATATCATATAGTTCCCATAGGGACGATCTTCCAAAAAATCGATTTTTGTTCAAAATTTGTTGTGTTTCGTTTGTTTGTTAAGATATTGGGACCAAATTTGGTATTCGAAAGTTTTTTATAGTTCCCAATCACTGTACCAAATTTGATCGAAATCGGTTGACTATATCATATAGCTCCCATAGGAACGATCGGCCAAAAAAAAATTTTTGCTTAAAAATTCTTCTGTTTTTGGTTTTTTGTGAAGAAATCTGACTTTATTACAAGCTAGTGGTACAGGGTATCCTAAAGTCGTCCGCGCCCGACTTTACGTCCGCCATTTTTTAGATATGGAAATGTCTTAAATTATCGTTCATTTAGTTCTTTCAGATCGTTCAGTTTCATCGTTAGTGCTTTATTTCTTATAGTCGAATTAGTTGTCGAGCAATTTTAAAATAAAGATGTTACCAAAAGTATCAATACCATTGTGAATTAAATAGATAAGTAATGATGAATACACAAAAGTAATTAAGCTTTTGAAGTCCTGGCCTTTTTTTCGTTGCAGTGGGAAACACAAATCTCGAAAAATTACTAATTAAACCTTTTAAATCATTAACTTTAATAAGTCACATTAGAATCGAGTTTTTTTTTTTAGTAAAACGCAACCATAATTTTAGTGAGAATTGTAATATTAAAAGAGGCTAGAGTGTAGATGCCTTTGTACTAATAAATCAGTGGAAGTTCTTAAATTTTTTGCTAATATGCCTATGGCGTTTTGGTGTTAACTCAGCCAAAAAAAAAAAAACAAATTCTGAAATATTTAATGGTTGAAATTGAATAGTTGAGAGTTGAAATCCAATACTGCACATTTATGTTGAGTTCTGATTTAAAACAGTATGTTATGGGCTGCGACTTTTGTGGGGATTTACCTACAAAAATAGTTCATTTGAACTAATTAACGAATTGTTTTTCAGCATTTCAATGCAAATGAATGCGTGTGTATTATCTTGAAATTAACACATGCATGTTATGCTTGTATGAACAGTGTAACCATATTAATTTTGAAAATATTTGGTTTGAACCCCTTGCGGAGAAATGTTTGTTTAAGCCATTGAACTAAAAGTGATTCTACAACACTATTTAGTGTTGGCATTAACAGAATGTGTACATATGCTATACATATGTATTTCGAAATGCTGTTGTTTGCATTCAGTTCGATCTCTCGGAGTTTGAAACCTTGTACTTGATGTGCACCCCTCTATAGACGGCGCTGCTGCTTTAGTCTGTTTTGCCTGTGTGTATGTAGCGAGTGAGCGAACGAATCAACGACGACCAGCATTGAATACGAATGAATATTTCAAAGTGGAAACGGTGATAAAGCGAACGCCGCGCACACAGACGTACGTCAACAGCGGTAAACAGTAAGGGGTGCTGCTGACTAAGTACACTCATTGTAAAGAGAAGATATTGCCAACAACAATTACTGTGCGTGCGTGTGAGTGTTTGAGATTGCGTGCGACAAAGCCAACACAGCAGCTGCATCCTTTTTGTGCCTGACAAAATTTCGCAACCCCCTTTGCCGGCGACGCCACTGCCAGCGACAGAGGCAGCAACGACAGCAGCGACTACTGCCAGCTAGCACTGGCACTGACTGAGTGTTGTTTGGCTGACTGCCTCGCTGTGGACGGAACGAAAGACAGGCGGCAACTAAAAACTAAACTAAAAATTCATGCAAGCGGCGGTCTCGCAAGCGAATATGCTCAGAAGTTGACGCGTACAAACAAGTACATACCGAGCATCGAAGAAGAATAATAGTATATATATTTATTTATATATAGTGTATATAAAAAATTAAAAAAAAGAAAAGAAACCAATTTAAAGCGTTGCGCTTCTCTAGTTGTTGTTGCCCAACCTACAATATACATATATAAAAAAATAAAGAAAAACACCGCCAAAGCCAAAGAAGCCAAGAAGCAGCGCAGAGAAAATAAGCAAAGAATACAAGTGTAAAAGGTAAAGCCAAAAAAAAAAAAAGGTAAGCGTAAGGCACAAAAATTGCATTCTCTGCGCGCTGCCCTGAGCGAACCGTACATTGTCCGTCCGGCTGAACTGAAACGAACCGACGTGCGTGTGTGTTTTGTGGCATGGAGCAAAAGCAGCAGCAGTGTTTGTTGTTTTTGTTGCAAAAAAAACCGTGCTACTTTACGTTAATATTTCGCGTTCGTATAACATTTTTTCTCATATTTCTTTTTCATTTTTTTTTTTTATTGTTAATATATGAAAAGAAATTTTGTCTTTGTGGTGTGTGTGCGTGTGTAGCTGCGAGCGTGTTTTTGTGTATGTGTGTGCTGAGTTTCTGTGTGTATGAGTGCGTGCGAAAGACCGACGACAACGAACAACGATACTTACGACCATAAGAACCCGACTGTTCGTTTCCGAAAGTAAAAATTCGATTTGTGCTGCAAAAATTACAAATGTGATTATCTTATAATAAAAATGCATAATAATTAATAATAACTCCTCTATTTAGCACACAATGCGCTTCTCTCTAATCTCATTTTGTCTCTCTCTTGTTTTTTTACGCTCTCTTTTATATACGCCGGGCCCGTCCAACCAAAACCAAAATCAACATGAACGCCATTGTCAATAATGTTAGTGCGTTGACACAGCAGCGGCGGCAGCAGCAGCGGCAGAGCAGCAGCAGCAGGCAGCGGAGTGGACTAGACCAGGCTAATACCACATACCACATACAGTGTGATATGCTATAGACGCTATTTAGAAGGACTACATTCAAGTTACAGCCAGCCACAACTCGCGAAACCCTTCAAAAAAAAAAAAAAACATAGACAAAAGAAAAAAGAAACTAAACATAACCATGTCCAACGGTAAGGCTACGGCCTCGTTCTTTGAGAACGGCAGCACCACACAGTTCGAGTACTGCTTTAAGTTATATCCGGAGGTACTCAAACTTAAGGCAGAGAAACGTTGCAAGAAGCCACAGGAACTGATACGTCTGGATCAGTGGTATCAAAATGATTTGCCTAAATTAATTAAGGCACGAGGGAAGGATGCGCATATGGTATACGATGAGCTGGTGCAGACCATGAAGTGGAAGCAATCTCGCGGTAAATTTTATCCGCAGCTATCCTATTTGGTTAAGGTGAATACGCCACGCGCTGTCATGCAAGAAACGAAGAAGGCCTTTCGTAAGCTACCCAATTTAGAGCAGGCTATAACAGCTTTATCAAACCTCAAGGGCGTTGGTACCACAATGGCATCCGCTCTGCTGGCAGCTGCCGCGCCGGATCGGGCACCCTTTATGGCCGATGAGTGTTTAATGGCTATACCGGAAATCGAGGGCATCGATTATACGACCAAGGAGTACCTCAATTTTGTGCAGCATATACAGTCAACAGTGGAGCGTCTCAATGCCGAGGTAGGCGGTGAGACGCCGCATTGGTCACCGCATCGCGTTGAATTGGCGCTTTGGGCACACTATGTGGCCAATGACTTGAGTCCCGAAATGTTGGATGATATGCCAGCGCCCGGTGTCATAAACACAAATGGCAGCCTAAATAAAAGCAACAACACAGAGAAAGTGCTCGACGGTGAGGAAGATACAAATGATGGCGTGGCCGTGGATTTAGACGATGAAAGCCTGGGTGCAGGTTAGTGTTTGTTATTTTAAGCCAAATTTACATTTGTCTTACTAAAACGCTTTACGTATTTTTGTTTTTCAGCAGCAGCTGGACGCAATACGGCCACAGAGTCGGAAACAGAAAACGAGAATACTAATCCAACCGACGCTTTGTTGCCGCTAAATACAGGCAATCGCAGCTCTAACGTTGATGCTGCCAAGAATAATACCACTGCCGTGGGCGCAATGCAGGACGGCGACTCAAACTTTGTGTCGAACGATTCCACTTCTCAGGAGCCCATTATTGATGATAATACTACACAGACAACAGCCACCACATCGACAGAGGATGGCGAGGCAATTGGCGGCGGTACACCGCTGGCCTCCGATTCAGAAAGCAATCTCGAGGCGCCACTCAAAACCAATCATTTGACAGCGGTGGCACAACACAACAACAACAGGCAGCAGCAACTCAACAACAATGGACAAGATGTTGCCGCCAGTGTAGTTGCAGCAGCACCACAGCAGCCACCTAATGCCAACGGCAATGGCAATGGCGTGCCTTTGCTGCCCGTCAGTGATAATGGCCAGAACGCGCCCGGTCTATTTTCCGGCGAAGAGGACGACGAGGAGGAGGAAGAACTTGAGTCCGAAGAGGAGCTAGAGGCTGAAGAAAGTAATAGCAGCAACAGCAACATGCGTGCGGCTACAAAAGACAGCAAGTTGCATTTGGAAAACCTGGCGACAGCGGCAGCCGTGCACAACAGTCTTGACACCGATGCACCCGTTGTAGTTGAATCCGCAGTAGCAACAGTCGGCCAGAAACGCTCGGCGCTGCTTTGCGATCAGGACGTAAATGCTGCAGCCGCAGATGCGGGCAGTGGCAAATCGCAGGAGGTGAAGAAGTTCCGCAGCGAATGAGTTAAAGGAGACGTAGAAAGACGTATATTTGTGTAGTGCCGTTGAGTCGCGATATCTTCTCCAGATATAAAGAGAAAGAGAGAGCAACATAAGCTACACTTTACCAACACACAACAACAAGAACATTCAAGAAATTTTAATATTAAGCAAAACTAATGATACATATACGATATATATACATAATTATGATGAAAAGCGGAAAGCAGAAGAAAACAAAAAACATAAAATTAAGCAACATTAAAATAAAAAAAACAAGATGGGTACAAACCCAAGGAAGCAAGAAGGAAGAACCATTTCAATAACATAGGACATAGTGCGTGTTGAGCATAATACATAGAGCCACATACATTACTACATATACGTATATATATTTATATATATATGAACTCCCATTTGCAGTATAGAGTTGCAACGTAAACGCATATAGCAACAAATAGTAACTAAACTAAAAAATCTGAAAATCGATATTTTTACACAAAATCAAACGGAATATTTAAAAAAAATAGTTTACAAATGCCGCAGTTGCCCACTACATACAAACAAAAAATGAAATAACTTAAAAGTTGAAAACTTAACAGAACCGAAAGTAAAAGCGATAAAATAGAAAGATACAAAAAAAATACAGATGCAAATGATTATAAAAAAAACAAAAACCCGTAAAAACAATAATTATAATAAAAACAAAAGCGTAATTTATATATCATCATCAATCAATCAATTAAAAATTGTCATATATACAAACCCAAATTCCTTTCGCCTAAGACCCTTCCTGCCGCCACGCAGCATATTGCAAATATATATGTACACGCGCTCTCTCACACAACACACACACAAAAACACCCACACACATGCACACTCATAAGCAGGGCGCTGTTCCCGAAAACAACAAAAGCAACAACAACAACAAGAAAAACTCATTTCAAAACTAAGAAATTTTTGTGGTCGTAATTGTAACAATATAATTTATAATTTAAACTTTAAACAAAATATGTGTACAATTTTTTTTTAAACTACATATACATATACAGAATTTTTTATAATTTATATATGATAATTTTTAACTTCATTTACAAACTAAATTAAAACAAACACAAAAAAATTGCATACGCAAAATTGTACAACTCTAGCGAACGATCTTATATGGTAAACCCATTGATAAATGTAGACACAGGATTAGCAAACGTTATTTAGCATGCATATGTATATTATATATTTACGCTGCTGTAAATGTCTATATATGTGTGTATGTACTATATCATTTTGACATCCATGCCCCCAGGCTACACGGACATTTTTTTTTTTTTGTATAAGGTGTGCACTCTGTTGCAGCTGTAGCACGTAGAACAACCATCTCAAAATTAAATATACAATTTTTTATTAGTAGCTTAAGTCCAAAATAAATTGTGAAATATTAAGAGTATGTATGTAAATTTGCTGCAGCAATTTCACACATTAATCAAGTACATAGTACTTATATATATGTAGGTATAAATGTTTGTTTGTGTGGGTATAAACAATGGTAAGACTCAAGGTAAGTAGGCGCTATGTGCAAAAGGTTGCTAATAAAAGTTAGCTTTTCAGCTATCGATAAGTTGCTATCGATGTTTAAATAAGTTTCAAAGCTCGTTACTGTTAGCTGCCGAAGTACCTTAGTCTGCAAAATAAACTTTGTAATCCTTTTTGAATGTCCAATCAAAAGTAATGTATGTATGTATGTGTAACTGTCCTAATAGCTATTGATTGATGCATTTTTTCAAGGATTGCATTTAGAAAATTTAAACACAATACAAAAAAACGAAATAAAAATTTAAATTGTTTTCAATTGCAAACCGCATGCGATTAAATCAAGGTCGATATTTTTATGATTTTTTTAGTACTTTTAACAATTTGCTACTGAAAACAAACAAAGACCAACCAACCATTTGCATTTAACTGCTGCGCATTTAAAAAACTTTCCTTTTTGATTTAGCCTAAAATTTTATTTCTTTTATTAGTTTAGAAATTCAACTTAGATGTAAACTAAAACTGAAAGTATTAGACTTTGCAGCTTATCATTATTACTTTTATAAAAAAAGGCAAAACTAATTTAACAATGTATATTATATGGAATAATAAAAAAAAAACGATATAAAAAGGAATGTTTGGTTTGCGCTTATGCCTTGCGCACTCCACGCAGCCCCTTGTCGGCAGTTTTGAGTGTTACAAAGTTGTTCAGCTGTTTAACACGCAGCTTGGACCAGATCATAAAATTGTTTAAGCCCAAAATTTGCGCCGCATGCAGTGCAGCTGCATCTGGATACAGCACTGTGGCACAGCCCAAGCCAGATGGCACATTTAGACTTGACCAGACATCTACTTGCATGTTGTCAGACTTCACAGGTGGGCAATTAATAACCGGATAGTTTGTGCTGCCTGATAGTACGGGTCCCAGCCCATTGGAGCGTCCTGCCACAGCTATAAAGATCAAATTGTTCATGACCGATTCGTATTCGCGCACAATGCGCAATGTTTCCTCCGGTGACTTGTGCGCTGAGCTTACACGCAGCTCTACATTTAGACCCAAGGAGCGACAGCTTGTGGCTATTTTCTCACAATGTGATACATCTGAATTACTGCCCATAAGCACAACAACAAGATGATCCTTCACGGGCATAATGTCAGCCAGCTGATCAGCCACCCAAATAAAGTTGCGCTTAACCGTGTCCAAATCACTGGCACTGACCGCTGTCAAATTGCGATAGACCTGTTTGTCTACCATTAAACGCTTATCACCCGAAGGCCAAAGGCGCCAGGAGTCAGAGTCTATAATATCGGCCAATATGATCTCGCCGTTGGCATCTATGCCGTATTCTACTTTCATGTCAATAAGCGCACAGTTTTTGGTCTGCCAAGCGCGCTCTAGGATTTCAAAAACCAGCACAGTAGTGCGACGCATTATGTCCACCTCATCCTGACCTAGAGTGCAATATTATCTTTAATATAATGTTATAAATATATAGCATAATATATAAACATACCAATTAGACGATTATTTAGTTTAAACTTAGCCGAAATAATTTGCTCCTCGGACCATTGCGGATCATGGTTGGCATCGTCCTTGAAAAAGGTTTCCTGTTTGGGCGGCGAGAATCTAAAAGCAATAAATCAAATAAAGTTCAATGTACAGCACAGCGTTCCTTCACATTGCACTACTTTAGCCTTATCAGCAGCGCAGCAGACCTCAAAGACGGCAGGTCTATTAATTTGCATTAAATTTGTTTACGAAAGCAAAGGCAATGCATGCTGCTGCTGATAAGGATATGACGACAGCAAAGTGCAGCCCCCAGTTAAAACAGATAACCCCGCTTTACATAGATCGCGCGTGGTATGTGTTACTAACCTGTAGCCCTCCGGAACGCCCTCATTGCGTTTCAAGAACGAACCGGTCGCCAGTCTGCGGGTGACCCACTCAATGGGTATCATTTCGCATTTGCGCGCTATGAAGGCCTTTGCGCCGCACTGCTTAACATAGGCGGTATGCACACCTACATGGATATGACAAAGACAGAGATAGCATTAAAACTGGTTCACTCGAGCTGGGTTCTTATTACTTACCGGCCTCGTTGAGCAGCCGAAATACCTGTCCATTGGTTGTGTTGGAGATCTCCGCTTTGCCAGCCAAATCATGTGCCTTGACGCCATCGCCAGCTGTAATGCGATCTTTGCTTAGCAGCAGACACAAATCAGGATTCTCCGGCAGATCGTATACCATTTTGGTCTTGCCTTCGATGATCACCTTCCCTAGTTTATAGCCCTCAACTATTTGGGAATGGTTTTGGTTATTACTCAGTTTCGCACTTGTAAGGTTTCCACGACTTAACAAATTTCGGAGTACTTACTTGATGTAGTCATTTTGTGGTTTGTTGTCTTTCAATTACTCCAATTGCTTTTAATTTGCACGTGCTTTTGTTGTTTCGATCGAGAGACCCGCGTGTTTCGTCTGTTTTCAGCCTACTGTGTTTCACAGCGTTCGGTCTGGCGACTTTATGTTCAATTTGCGCTGCTTATCGCGCATACACAAACACAGATACACCAAGAACTCACTTGTATAGGCGCGGATCAAGCGAGAAAGGGAATTTTAATAAAAGGGCTGCGGAAGTCTGGATACCCTTACATTTGTTTAAGCAAACGAGTTGCAGTTAAAATTTGTAAGGCGTAATTTTAAGTCTGGTACGCAATAAATAACTAAATGCTACGTAACTAAGTAAACAGGTTTGCATTAGTAACTGATATCGATGTTTAAGTGATCCGTTAAGAAATTGTTTGTCGATATTCGTTAAATATCAACTAAACGAATAGCTAAGTTTACCAAGACTAAAACGAATTCTTAAAAGTGATAATGAAAATTTAAACAAATGGTTTAGAGCATAAATTGAATTGTATGTTAAAAATTAATGAAAAAATAATGGTAATATGGCTAACAAAATAATTATTATTAAGAATTAAAAATACGTTAAAAATAGCAACATAATTTAAAAGGATGCTAAATGTTGTGCCGAAAAATTTGATGGCTTAGAAATACTATAAATCATCTGACCAACTATATACTTTGTGAAGCATTTCATTGTGCTTCATTTATAGTACGAAAGTGTATAAGCCCTCGGATAGGGTATACAAAAAAACAAGCATAGGCATAGCAACGAGAAGAAGCTTGGCAACGAACGATTGATACTGGTAAAGCATGAAAGGCGACTGAGCGGAGACTTTTGTATTCGTTACATATGTGATACACTGCCCTTGCCCTCTTGACGAGACGTAATTCATCGATCATTGGCTGGCGACTAATGAAACAAAATACATACATATCTCCGTCATCGTTTTCATCCCGAAACATGTAAACAAAAATATTTTTGTTTATATTCGTACATGAAGCTCTGTCTGCTATAAGTTTTCCGCGAACCGCCTTGGCGTGGGGTCTAGAACATAAATGCGTTTGTTGATAACAACTATGACTAGATAGTTTTAAATCGCTTTACTTGCCCATATTTTTATGTAATGCCTTCATCTGCATTTGGTGCATACTTACCAGAACAGTAGACTAGACGGTATATATATATAATATATTTGTAATTCTTTTTAAGCTTTCTTATATAAATTTTAGATTATGGAACAATTTTTTTTTTTTGCTGTAAGCTTTAGGTTGATTCAAATACTATGTGAAGAGCATCCCATTTTCTGATCAAACTGACTTCCAAATTTTAGTTTTCAGAGTACTAATCTTCTTATGTAATTTCTGTATAAAAGCAAGAATCCAATTGCTTAAAGGCACTTTCCGTGCTGTAAATGGGCTTATAAAATAGAAAAATTTTGTTAATAAAAAAATATTGAACATTTATTATTATTGGAAAATCTATAAATACAAATAAATGTTCGTTTGTCTGCTTAAATTGCAGCAGATAATACAGATTTGGATTATCTTAATTAAATATGTAATTATACTGGCGTCTAATGCAACGCACGAATTAAGTGCTATTATAGACAATTGTGTTTACAAGCTAAGCTCATCATAATCAATAAGTAGTAATAATTCTATTGTTGAAATGCGTTGTTAAAATATTATACTTAGCTTATATGCAAATGTATTTTGAAAATAGATTTTTACGCGGCTACAGCAATTGATTGAATATAAAAATTATCGATGGGTAGATTCAATGGCTAAATGTTATCGATGAACAGTTCTTTGGCACGCCACTTTTTATACCCTGTATCGTATGGTACAAAGAGTATATTAAGATTGTGCAAGCCAAAAATGTATGTAACATATAGAAGGAGTCGTCGGAGACACCCCGAAGTTACCTAAAATATGATCAGGGTGAATAGAGAAGTTGATATGCCCAAGTCTGTCTGTCCGTTTGAACGCCTAAATCTCTGAAATGGTAAAAGCTGGAGTAACCAAACTTTCACATTAGACCCCATAATATTCCATAGGAGACAAGGTTATTTAATTTCTATATATATATAGCTCCCATAGGGGTGTGTCAGACGACCTTGAAAAACAATAAAAGTCTTAGATGAATAATTCGTTTGTTTATGAAGATATCGTAACCAAATTTGGCATTTGAAAATTTTTTATAGCAAGCACTGTACCAAATTTAATCAAAATCGGTTGACTATATCATATAGCTCCCATAGGACAGATCGGTCAAAATAGCTTTTTTATACAAAATTCGATATATTTAATATTTTAATAAAGATATCGTAACCAGATTTGGCATTCAGAAGTTTTTTAGAGTACCCAAGCATTGTACTAAATTTGGACAAGTTCGGTTGACTATATCATATAGCTCCCATAGGGCTGATCTTCCAAAAATTCGGTTTTTGAATAAAATTTGTTGTGTTTCGCTTGTTTAGAATAGAGATATATATTATTCACTGTTTGACCCCTTGGAGAGGCATGGGGATCTCTATTAATAGCTGTTCGAACAGAACAGGGGGATCTACAGCTTATAGCCGAATCCGAACGGCGGTGTATTGAATTAATAGAGACTTTCTATGGCAAATAGCGTCGTTGAGCTAGCGGTGCCAGAGCGCTAGGCAAATGCACCACAGCTACTGCGGGGAATCGAACCACCGACCTTCGGCTTTATAGGCGAGTACGCTACCACTTACGCCACCGACGGCCAGTGAAGATCTTGGAATTAAATTTGGCACTTGTAAGTTTTTTATAAGCCTTAAGCGTTGCACCAAATTTGATCAAAATCGGTAGACTATATCATATAGCTCCCATAGGACGAATCGGTCCAAAAATACGTTTTTTATATAAAATTCGTTGTGTTTCGTTTGTTTGTAAAGATATTTGAACTAAAATCGGCATTCAGATCTTGTTTAAAGTATTAAAGCACTGTGTCAAATTTGATCGAAATCGGTTGACTATATCATATAGCTCCCATAGGAACGATCGGTCAAAAATAAAATGGTTTGCTTCTTCTGTTCTTTGGTTTTTTATGAAGGAACCGGATATTATTGCAAGCTAGTGGTATCCCAAAGTCGTCCACGCCCGACTTTACGTACGCCATTTTTTTAAAAATGTTTTTTTTAAGTTTAAATTATTGTTAATGTTTGTTCAATTTAAGTTAAAGCTAAAATTTAAGTTAATATATTAAACAGATTTAACTTAAATATTGTACTGCAAAAGTAATTTAAAAACGTTTTAACCTGCACTGCTGCAGGCGACAAATACACCTTTCTTTTGTTTTTTAAAAACGAAGCTCTACTGTAAATAAATACACAGATATGTTTGTCAGCTATGAAGGCTTTTACTTCGTCAGATTTTGTTTAACATTCATTCCTTGACGCTCCTCTAAGCAATTTGTACCTTTATCTCTAAAGACCAGACTACAAATTATGCATTTCATAAGCCTTTTAGAGTTTCGAATTATAATGACTTTGACCGTATCCGCTCAAATGAACTTTTTCCTTCCATTTTGATGAGAGCTATTTTAAATCACCTTGGCTCCCATTAAAAATTACTCCAAACAGGTTGAAGTCCGTATTGCTGGTTCAAATTGTTTGTCACTGACCACATTTGGCTGTGGGTTTGTGGCAAATTATCTTATATTAATTATATTTATGGCTTCTTTTGTATTAATTTTTTTTTAAATTAATCAACTGCTTAAGATTGTTTATTTATTTATTTAATACAGTTAGGTAAATTTAAAAAACTAACTTAATTAAATTCTAGACACTGACAGCCTGACAAAGGCCTTCGGCGCCTTGATGTTGATCTTACAACACAAATAAATAAATTAATAGCTCTGTTGAATTGGCATACATTTGAACAAAATTATTGACTTATCAACTGCAGAAGTATATTCCATCAAACGAAATTGTATTTAAAATATTAGTCGTACATCATTTTTGTTGATAGGAGTAAAGGGAATGTACGAGAATGCCAAAAAAATAGTTTTAACCATATTTTTTAATGTCTCTAAAACTGAAACGCATCATGCGGCTTTATATTTCTAATGTTTCACATACATTTTATACAAATGCTGCAGGGAGCAAAACTAAACAATTTCGCGCTTTGATTGTCATTTACTTTAACTGCCACAGCAATCAATTAAACATCGATACATAATCGCAAACCGATGCATCACTGTAAGCCAAACAATCGACCTATCGATGCGCATTTGTCATCATTTGGCTCTGGGCACAGCGCGACGCCTTTAACGGAAATTGTCATCAAACATTCGTTGCTGTCGCCGTCGCCGTCAGCGTCGTCGCTTCAAACAAACGTAATTCCTTTTTATAATTTAAGAGTAAAGTGTTGCTGGCTTTTGTGCTAAAAAAGTAATTATTTTTTTTTTTTTTTGTAAATAAATATTTTTTTTTTTTGTTAAACTAAGTTAAATGTGACGCGCTTGTCTATATGCTAGACAAAATTCGTGCTTATTGCCGCGTTTGTTTTGTGTATATGTGTGTTTGTTGTTGTTGTTTTTGTTGCTGCACATCAACGCAGCCGCCGTAGTCAATTGTATTATATTAAAATTAGTTTATTTAATTGTGTGTCCAACTAAGCGCGGTAGAACAAAATACGACGCCGTTAACGCTTTTCACAGCAGCAGCGCAGCAGCAGCCGCAAAAAGCGAACGCAAAGAAAATGGCAATAAAACTAGCGGGCAAAAACAAAAACAATAAGAACCGTAAACAGTAGCGGCACCCACCCAGCAAAAGAGAAAAAACAGGAAAACCTTAAAGCAAAATACAACAAAAATGAACAAAAAAGCCGCAAAAAGAGATGAAAAGCAATGCATTTAATTGTTTAAATGCATTTGTAATAATTAATATCTTCCATATGCCACTTATTGTTGTTGTTTTGTCCTTTTTTTGCTTTAAGGCGCATATTTGGCAATTACCAACCCCTGCTTGCTACCCCCATTGCCTGTGCCGTGCCGGTGCTGCGTCTCGCTCACATCTTGGCCATATGCAATGCGACACTTTGTAAAATTGGTTTGTTTATTAAAAATTTAAAGAATTGCACACGACGACACCACACACGTTGGAATCAATGGTACAAGCTGCTCTATAAACAATCAAGTTGTACAAACTATTGTATTGTTTATGGCTGGGGTTAGTTTTTATTTTAGTTTAGTTTATTTTTTGTGTGCCCTTTGTGTAATGAATGTGACACAGTCAAATATTTTCATGCAAGAATGTATGTATATAGTATATGTATGTTTGTATGTATGCACTTTTTATATATTTTAAATACATGCTGCTATAATTTATATACTTGTGTGCAATGTGGAAATGGCAATTTGCATTTTATGTTTTTGGTTAGCACGAATTCCCCATTGATTTTTTGTGTACACACATATGCAGGTACACTGGCACGTGTAAGTCTGCGTTCAGTGCAAACAAATATAAACTTTGTATTTAACTTGGGAAGTACAATAATAAAAAGTTAATACTTTTAGAATTTGTTAAGCAGCTTTTTTGTTGTTGTTATACTTCACGACAGATCAATTTTCTCTTCAAAAATGCTGATTATACATTTTTATTACTACAATAAGAGTGTTGGTATCCACAGTTTTAATTTGTTAATTTATTGTTCGCATTAAGCCTGAACTTAGGATGTAATTATATTAACTTTTAGAATTTGTTAAGAGGCATATTTTGTTATATTTTACCAAAGATCAATTTTCTCTTCAAAAATGCTTAATATACATTTTTAATACAATAGAAAGTGTGTCGTAATTCATTACTTCCATAAATTTTAATTAAGCCTCAACTTGGAACGTAATTATATTCACTTTTAGAGTTTGTTAATAGGCATATTTTATTATATTTCACAAAAGATACATTTTTTTTTTAAAAATGCTTAATATACATTGTAAATATAACAATTAGTGCGTCGGTATCCATTACTACCATAAATTTTAATTAAACCTTAACTAGGAACGTAATTATATTAACTTTTAGAGTTTGTTAATAGGCATATTTTATTATATTTCACCAAAGATACATTTTTTCTTTAAAAATGCTTAATATACATTTTTAATATTGCAATTAGTGTGTCGGTATCCATTACTTCCATAGTTTTAATTTGTTAATTCATTCTTCGCATAAAGCCTGAACTTTCCTTGGTGGTTAATAATAGGGATATAGTGCCTAAAATTACAGTGTATAACGATTTAAATAGCTGTGGATGCTTTATAATTATAATTTTTTAATAAATAGTTAGTTTTTGGCGTGGCTTTTAGGCAAAACAGAATTTTTAGTTATAGCCTTGACAGTTTATAGCCGTTTGTAATCAAATATGCTTCCCATGGCTGGCTAATGAAAAATTTAAAAAGTGCTGAGTTTCATTTTTATATTGGTGCTTTAAAAATGCATTAGTAAATCATAAAAAATGAAGAAACTAGACTAGACCATAAGACGAAACTTTGGCAAAATTTCATGCTCGTATTTTTGTCTTCGACAGACGTGACTAAATTTCTTTCTTCATTCGTCCTGATCATTTTCTTATAAACGGACAAATTTTATACTATATAACTCTTGACAAGAATAGATAATAATTCTTGTTAAATATAATTTATTAATACGATAGCTAGTTTGTGTGACTTCTAGGCAAGTCAGAATTTTTAGTCATAGCTTTGAAAACTGATAGCCGTTTGTAATCAAATATGCTTCCATCGATGGCTAATGAAAAATGCAAAAAGTACTGAGTTTGTTTGCATATTGTAGCTTTAAAAATGCATAAGCAAATCATGAAAAATGAAAAACTTTTGAACTTCGAAAGACGTGGCTAAATATCTTTCTTTATTCGTCCTAATAATTTTCTTGTAAACGGACAAAATTTGTTGTACATCTAATTCTGTTTTTACACGGCAGATTGGTTCCAGAAAAAACAGTGTAAAAAAAGATATTGATCGTGTGCAAAAATAGGTGATTGGTTCCTTTTTTTTTAAAACCTATTAAAATTAGTGTAAAACAATGAATTTTTAAGAACCAGTATTAATGTTTATTTTATTAAATCACATGTATAATGTGTCTTTACACAAGCAATTATTAATAAAGAAAAAGCTCTAAGCTCAAAAGTAATGTAAATGGAATCCGTTTTTGTGCATTGTCCTTAAGCCATTTTATAAGTTCTTTTTCCTTTTTTTTTAGTACCATCTCTAGTGTATGATGAAGACTTAACAGATAGTTTCGTCCCAGAAAACACTGATTGCCTAATTGAAATTTCTTTTTTTTTTTAGTTCTTACTGTGTTTTTCGTTTAAACCGAACATTTTGCCAACAAATGTTGAGCCTTCTCCATTTTAAAGGCGTTCTAAAATGTCAATTTTGGTTTCCAAAGAAATTCCTTTACGTTTTAGATTTGTATTTGTACTTTTCGGCATTTTCTTTTACGGATACATAATTCAATTTTTCAATTCATTTATTCATCCAAAATTTAATTTTTATACATAATTATATTTACAAGTTTGTTTTGAGTTTTATCAAAGATATTACAGCAAATTAAAATTTATTTATATTACAATAATAATTTTTTACAATAAAGTATAAATATTTTTAAAGGTAAAAAGGGAAAACCTTCATTTGACAACAAAAAATATTTAAAAATCAAACACTAATTGAAAAATTAATGTTTATGGTTGACTATTTTCACAATAGTCGACAATATATCATTAATTTCAATTTGGTAAATTTCAGTTGTTAGTATTTAAGTACTTATGATATCTCTCTGCATTCTCTAATTATGTCATAAGAAGAGTTTGTTATTTTGTTAAAATAGTTGAGGTTCTGTCTCATAATGAAATCTGTGAATTTTTCATATCCTGTTTCGAGGTGCAACAAACGCGTGGAATATCTCCAGGGCTTGTTGTTTATAATTTTCAGACATTTATTTTGTATGATCTGCATTTTTTTCAAATGACTGTTAGCAGCTTTATACCATACTGGAGAGGCATATGATAAAATTGGTCTTAGAACGCATTTAAAAATTAAGTTTTTATTCTTGAAATTTAGAAATGATCGTCGATGTAAGAGTGTCCACAGGGCTCTCAGCGATTTCATTGCCTTTACACAAGTTTCGTCTATATGTTTTTGGAAACTGAGTTTTTTATCGAGAATGACACCCAAGTATTTGACGTGGTTCTGGATAACAATATTATTATTTTCAAATTGTAGATGTCTTAATGGAAGCTGCTTGTAGGACTTGTTGTATGGGAAAATTATGGATTGAGTTTTCTCGTGATTTATTTTTATTTTCCACTTACAGAAATATTTGTTGCAGAGTTTCAGACTTTTTTCCATTTTTTTCAGATACATAAAATATTTAACAAAATATAAAAAAAATATAAATAACTAAATGAATATAAAATATTTTTTGGCTTACCTTTTATCTTATGCGTTAAAATTCAATTTAAAGTAACGTTGTAAAAACAAATTCCCCAAAATTTACAATTGCTCGACCAGTAAACTTGCTTGTATACACAAAAAGGGAATTACTCTAAATTGGTGATATGAACATATTTAGCGAAAATTAAATCTGATAAATAAAATTAGAATCGTGCTAAATGAAATGAAATCGTGTAAAAATATTAAAAACAAATTTTATTTTCAAACCGTGTTAAATCAAAATCGTGTAAAAAAAGACCGTTTAAAAATAAAATTAGGTGTATTTGGCTCTTGAAAAGAATAGATAATAATATATGGGCAGGTGCATAAATATCTTAACCGGGGTCAAAAACTACAAAGCTTAGAAAAGAGTGATAATTTTCAACATTGTAAATCAAAAATTACTTAAATTCTGAAGTTCCTTTTTTTGGCTTTTCTTATTTATTTGCATAAATGTTTGGCCTGAAAATTGAAGATATTCAGGTTTCTCCTTTTGAGTGATTTTTAGTCTCATTTGTTTAGGAAATGCCCATATTTGCTCGAAGTAATTTCAAAGTAAGTCATTTTTTAAAGTAATTTTGTTAATTTGAATATGATTTTTTGCATTTCAAATTGATTTTTTTTCAATTAATTTTCCCAATTTTCTTTCAATTCAATTTATTATTGTATTGTATATATTATGGTAAGATTAAGAGTTCAGGCTTCTAATACCTGTTCTACTTAAATATTAACAATATTATAATAATAATAAATTAGATTAGATAAGAGATTAAAAAAATGTATTGTAAGGTGTGGCGAAAATTTCAATTAAAACTTCATTGAGAAAAAATAAGAATGGTTACGCAAAAATCTTACAAAACTACGTTATAAACTATAATGATCGAGCTAACTCTAAAAAAGAGGTACAGGGTAAAGCTGGGCTTGATCTTCAATTTTCGAGAATCGATCTCTTCGACCGATTTTCACTTAAAAATCGATTTGATCGATTATTCGAAATAATTCGGTAGGCGCTAACAATTTTAAACCGCAAAAAAATACAGGAAAGGAAATCTATATAAAAAGAAGTTTATTTTTACAAAATTCACTTAAATTTATTTCAATTGATTCTTCGACCTCAAAACCCCCCAAATACATACTTGGCTAGAGGAAAAATATTCTTTTGGCATTTTAAATGAAAGACGTAAGACAATTTTTAAATATTAAAAAAAAAAAAAAAACTTTTTTAAAAAGTGAACGACTAGAAATTCAATTTGGACCCATAGTTTAAAATACTTAAAATCGCTGAGAGCCTTAAACCGTGTTTCTACCTTATAAAAAAAAACCTTAAATTGATATTATGAAATAGGCGAGCAAGTCTATTCGCTACCATTTCAAAGTAATTTTGTCTAGACATTTAAAAGTATGTAAATATAAACTGTATCCATCGAATTCTCAGACTTTTGCCAACTTACGAGTTATTTAAGACTTCAAGTTATAGACCTACAATTTTTTTCTACCTCATAAAAATACCTTAAATTGATATTATGAAATAAGCGAGCATGTCTATCCGCTACCATTTCAGAGTAATTCTGTCTAGACATTTAAAAGTATGTAAATATATACTGTATCCATCAAATTCTCAGACTTTTGCCAACGAGTTATTTAAGACTTCAAGTTATAGATCTATAATTTTTATTATTATTATTATTAAATTACAATTAACAGCTGTCAATTTGTAGGGCTAAAGTCTTTAGGTAAATTGTTTATAGTAGGAAGCTAAGTTCTTGGCTTAAAAATTATGCAATTTCTTGCGCTTTGTAAGAATGTCGCGTTCTGAATCGTGGATATGCACTTATGTGTTTATTTTGTATTTTGTCTAGACAATTAAAAGTAAATATGTATTTTCCATCAAATTCTCAGACTTTTGCCAACTTGCGAGTAATTCAAGCCTTTAACTTATGCACCTATAAGTTTTATTATTATTAAATTACAATTAACAGCTTTCAATTTGCAGGGCTAATTTAGTTTAGGTAAATTGTTTATAGTAGAAAGCAAAGTTCTTGTCTTAAAAATTAGACAATTTTATTTAGAAGTTGAACTAATTACAGTTACAACTGTCACTGTACGCAGACTTTTGCAAGCAAGTGTATACTATATTCAAAAGCGAAACAAAAGTACGTGTATGCACGTGTGTGTGTGTGTAAACACATATACATATGCAGTTTTGTTGTGGCTGTTGCACTCGCTTAATTGTCATTTCTTATGAGAGAGAGTGAGAGAGTAAAATCTGTGCGGGTTCTTCTCCGTTGCATGCTTGACTTGGTTCTTGTCAGCGTCAAATTATGAAAAGAGCAAAAAGGAAAAGAATTACAAATTTCTGCAACTGCGCACAGTGGGCGAAAAAACAAATGCAAAATCTAAAATATGATGCTCCAAAAAGCAAGAGAGGACAACTAGGACTGTGGTCCTTGGAAATGAAGAAAGCATTTTAATCTAACAAGAGCTGCCTTCAAGAGCAAACAAAGTATTCTCTCTAAACTTGTATCAAAGCTTGACAAGCCTCATTTAATAAACCAGGTCAAAAAAATGTTTTCTTGACTGCCGGAAACAATTTTCAGTTACTGAATTTTTTTTATGCTTTATTCATTCTTGTTTATTAAACAAAATTTATTAAAATTATTTAATTACTTAAACATAAAAATTCGAAAATTCGTTCGCCTTTGTTGGCTTTTTCGTCGTCACTGTTTTCTTCACTATTGAATCCTCAAACTTCCGAAAAAACTTTTTTGAAAACAACTTGTCGTCGGGTTGTTTGATTCTCGGTTTTTCTTGGTAAAATAAATATTGTTGCTTTGGTCGGGTTTTTATTCTTAATTTTAAACTACCGGAAACCGAATATTCAACTACCGAAATACAATTTTTACCTGTTGCTCAGCGCTATGCAAATCTCTGTCTGTGCGTTGATCTGTGTTCATTTTTTGCTCATTACACATCTTAATAATGGATCTTTGTGGATGTGCTCGTTTCGAATAAGTATACCATGATACCCCAGTAATAGTTCTCAAGATCTTGGATTGAGCTCGCTGTATGATATCTATGTTGCTATGTGTTTCCCCATAGCTGAGAGCCACAGGTCAGGTGGCTTTATAGTTGAGTTGTACAGTAAGATCTTATAGTCGAGACAAAGGGCGGTCGAACACATAATAGCCAATGGAGACTGCTAGCTTTTAGTTTTAAATAAATTGTTTTGGCCTAAATATGCTTTCGCCAAGTAAGTCGCCTATCGAGGTGGACGCCAAGTTAAGTTACTTCATCAGCTTGTGAAATTTGCGTATTGTTTAGTACCAAAGGCGGGCAAGTTCTTCTGTTTTGCATTTTTGTTCATTAACTTGGATACGCCAATCTGATAGCCATTTCTCTATGGTCTCCAGACTAACAGAACGACTTGCGGTTGCCTGCATTGGGCATTTGGAGCGACTAAGCAGTATCATCGGGAAAATGTTGAGGTTGTCAGTCGCAGGCTTGTTGGAATGTCAGCAGTGTAATAGAAGTATAATTTTGGTCCGAGCACGCTAACTTGTGTCACACCCGCTTTTATTGTGCGACGTGGTAGCGTTGCATTTCCACTGAGAATACTCTGTTGTATAGGTATGACTCAAAAAGCTTGTGAGTATTCCCAGGGGGCAACAATTTGATTTTTTACATGAGGCTGTCAAGCCAAACTCGGTCGAATGCTTGGGCAACATCGAGGAATATTGCAGTGCAATATTCCCGACGTTCAAACGCAGTACGGATATTTGAGCTTATGCGGTTTACCTGCTCGATAGTTCCATGGCTTTCTCGAAAACCAAATTGGTGAGCTGAAATTATTTTGTGAGTTCTCAAATGAGGTGATGAGATTTTAACATGCACGATAGCAAACTTATTGGCAGCGACTTGTCTTTACCTGGCTTCGGTATTATTACGATTATAGACTTTTTCCATTTCTTTGGGAAGTAGCCAAGTCTAGTAATTGCATTGAAAAGTCGGCAAACGGCGCAGATAGCACAACAAGGGAGTTCAATGATCATTTTTTGTGTTGCAGCCTGGAGATTTCTTAGGTTTCATTTGCATTTTGATGACTACAGCGATTTCGTTTGATCTGAACAAAATCAATAGGGAATTTTTCTCTATAAGTTAGAAATCCATTTTTTTTCTATGAATACTCCTTAAGCATTCAATTTTATTATAGTAAAAAAAACTTTTATATTTGCGATAATTTTATTTTCGAAGCCGTTCAATTGGCCAAGAACGATAAACAATAAACTTGATTTGTTTACGCAAAAATTTGTGTTCAATTGACTCTTTTGGTTGCCGAAATCTAGTTGTTCCAAGGACTAATCACGAATCAGCTCAACTTGACATACAAAAATCATTTACCAACCTACTCTATTCTTCTTTTTTTTTTTTTTTAATAATTTCGCGCTGAAAAACGAGCTTTAATTTCAGAACGTTTCGAATGTCTTTAAGAATGATTTTAAGATGTGCTTTTAAAGAGCATTTATCAATCAAAATTTTTATTCTCAATATAAGAAAATTAGAAAACGAACCAATTCTTATAAATGCTTAAGCGAAAAATCTTGTTTTGAGTAAATCGGCAGAATGCTAAGTATACACTAGTTTGGCCTTTAATTTTAGAACGTTTCGAATACCTTTAAGATTGATTTTAAGATGTGCTTTTAAAGAGCATTTCGTAATCAAGTATTTCATTCTCAAACGAACAAATTCTTATATTTAAATGCTAAAGCGAAAAAATCTTCTTTTGAGCAAATCAGCAGAACGTCTCTTTTTTTGAAACGTTTTTTGCTTTTTCGCCCACTGTACATTAGCGTTAATGGCAAATTGTGCTTGTATTGAATCATTGCCTTAAAAAAAAAAATTTTTCGTTTCTCTTCTCTTCTTGGTCTTTTCTTCTGTCGGACTTAGCAGTCAAATTAGGAAAAAAATAAAGACTGACGTTTGCCTTGGGCCGACGCTGTCGCTGTTGCAGTTGCTTTTGGAAAAAAGCAAAAAACCGAGGAAGCCCCAATCAATTCCCTACCACGAGACCCTCGACACTGTAGCTGTAGAAGGAACATTAACAACCAACCGCAGCACAATTCTCATAATGACATCGTACATCGAACTGTTGGGACTATTCGTGCTGCTCATGCTGCCATTTCTCTACGAGACAAATCACGTATTTCGTTACTATTTCAAGTTTCTGATGTACTATGGAATCGTTTCGTTCAACTCGATAATACTAATACCGGCATTTTTGTTCAGACCCTGTGATGTGCGCAACTTGCTGTAAGTACTAACTAACATATATTGAATTTAATGTGATTTTTTTATGTAGATTTAAGTTTTGAAACCCCAATTACACATAAGGATTACATACTGAATATTTATATTTTCTTTGTTTGAGGATTATATACTCAAAATCTACATTTTCTTTGTTAAAATCTCCAGCAAGATTTCTGGGAAAGGCAAACCTAAACAATCTTTGTTAATATCATTTATTTTCTTTCAATTTATTTTAGTCTCAAAACCAACTAACGAACAACTGTTGAATTGTAGTGTAGCGTTGGAAGTTGTCCGCAGTGCGGCCTTTAAAAGTTTCATAGAACTTGCTTGATAGTTGGGAACTTGACGAGTTCGGGAGGAAAATCCTTTTTTTCTATATGCGGAGTGCCTAGTAATTCTGTTTTGAAGATAAAGCGTTTTTATTTTTTCTAAATTTTTATGAAAAATTTTTTTTTAGAATTTTATGAAGTCAGGTAGAAAATAATCATATTTGGGCGATAGTAAAATTTGGCTACTTTAGAGCTGAAGGCAATATAAATATTATGCAGGAATTCTTTCTGTATCAATTTTTTTTGAGCATACTATATCTTCTGTCATAATAACGTTACTTGGAGCAAAAAACGCTTACAAATAAAATCGCAAAACTAATTTTTTTTAAATGTTTGCCATGTTGAACCAACTTCACAAAAATAAATCTATTCAAAAATCTTGAATTTACAGCCATACAAATACAAATATTTTTGGTTGGGAGGCCGACCACATATGTCCGGTATCCGCAATCGAGCTCCAAGAAATTCCGTTTCTGACATAAAAAAAAAAGCTTCATTAAAATTATTCTCGCGTTCGGAAGTCCGAGTATCTTTATAACAAGTCTTATGGTTCGATGTATCCAAATCCGAGGTAAAGAGAGTTCAGCATGGCAATGTCTGGGAATAACCTTTAAAATAACATAAGCTCAGACGTGTATAGTAGCTGACTTCCGAATAATATTTTTGCGAAAATATTTACGTGATAATTTTGCGAATATAATTTATTGTACTAGGCAAGGTTAGGTAAGGGCGGCTACTGGTTTGAAAAGTCAGCACACTTAGGCCTAAACCGGCCCGATGTGCTACCACAGTTCTCTCTATAGCTCTTCTCCCGAGATAATCCCGCTAGAAGGATTCCCATTCCGTTGCCACGATGTGTCTTGCAATCCTCCTCAAACATATAGAACTTAGCTCAGCTAGGTTATAAAGGAAGTAATTTTCGAGATGCTTATTTCTACGTCTACTAAGAGCTTCACAGGAACAGAGGAAGTGTTCTACTGATACAACCTGTTGTTCGTCTTTGCAGCTTTGCAAAAGTCATGGCTCGGAATATTTATTCTGGTTGCATGTGTTCCAACAAGCCAATGCCCAAAATTCGCTCTGACAACAGCCGAACACTGCGACCGTTTGAGTCCGCAGAGCCTAATGCATATTTTTGGGTCAATTGTACGTCATATCTGGGGACTGACGTTTGTGCGCAAGAGCTAAATTTCTCCCTTGTTTGTAACTTAAAAGTGGCCAAGGCGTACGAATATCCTCCTTATCTGGTGGGAGGGTAGAGGGCTTGCCCTGTCTGGCCAATTCATCTGCTATTTAGTTGCCTGTAACATTTTGGTGTCCTGGCATCCAAATGTGATTAATAACAAACAGCTATGCCATCTCTTGAATAGATTTAAGGCAGTTGTTGACTGTCATCGAGTTGGAGGATAGTGCTCGAAGTGACTTTATGGCTGCCTGGATATTCGAAAATATGTTTACCAACCGGTGTGGTCCAGGACGATGTTGCGCAAGCAGATCAAAGCCTCGTTAATGGCAAGGATTTCTTCTTCAAAAACACTGCAGTGGTTCAAAAGTCGAAAAGACTGCCGAATATTTAGTACCTCAGAGTATACCCCCCAACATGGTGGTTCATCCTGGAGACGTCCGTGAAGAAGTTAATTCACTTTGACCTGTACGAGCTTCCAGCCAAGATTCCCTAAAGGGGATTTCGGTGGTGAATAGTGTAGATGAATGCTCTAAGGTAGTGCAGTAATCTGTCATTAAAGTCTAGTTAATGGCAAGGATCACTTCTTGAAAAGCACTGCAGTGGTCCGGAAGTCGGAAAGACTTGCCGAATATTTAGTTCCTCAGAGTAGACCCCCCAACATGGTGGTTGAGCCTGGAGACGTCCGTGAAGAAGTTAATTCACTTTGACCTGGTTGAGTTTCCAGGCAAGATTCCCTAGAGGGGATTTCGGGGTAAATAGTGGATATGAATGCTCTAAGGTAGTGCAGTAATCTGTCATTAACACGTTTGTGTCTTCTTTTAAAATGGATCTTTCTAATCTTCCGCCATTGGGGGAATATTGGTGATAGTGCTTAACGCTTCACTAGAGATTGTTTTAAGGGCACCTGTGATGAATAATTGTGCTGTTCTTAGGGTTTTGAGCTTAGACTTGGTAGTAAGGGCTGGCCACCACATAGATACTGCATACAGCATTTACCCTAACTATGGTCGTATATACCCAACGAACTATTGTGGGGACATATCCCATTTAAGTCGTATTGTTCTCTTCCAGGCGAAGAGTGCATTATTAGCTTTCTGTACTCTGTCTGCAATATTGAGATTCCAATTAAGTTTCTTGTCTGGCACAAGTCCCAAGTATCTTTCACTGTCGCTAAAGAACAAGACGAAATCGTTTAGTTGGGGTTTATTGTACTAATTATAAATATTATGAAGTATTGCTCATGTACGAATTAATACTGCCTACCAGCGTCAGGAATTTCAAATGCCACCCTCGTACTGTCCAAAAATTATTTCGACTTTTTGGCCATATCGAGCTGGTCACACTTAAAACAGCCAAGGCCGCTAATAAAATTGGCAGCCCTCATAGTTACCTTAACTGGTAAAATAAGTTTATTATTCCGCCTCCATAGTACACTAGAAATCGATAGCTCTGCTTAGTGCAACCACTTGAAAGTGAATTTATTTTATTTTTTTTATTTATTTACGTAAAACAAGTGCAACCTTTCAACGTCACGTCACGTCGTACGAGACCGATTTGTTGTCAAAACACTTTTCCCAAACACTATAATCAATGTGGCAAATAATTGCCCAGTTAATTGCATTATTAAATGGCCTAGCCTAGTCGGTGAAGTGTCAGAGCCTGCTGTTGTTAGTAGTGCCCTACATTTTAGTAGTCATAAATATTAACGACTTTCATCTGGCATGGGGCGGGCTCTTTCACAATCAATAGAGACAGTCGACAGTCCGTCCAAAGCCTTCTTTGCGCATTTTTCATGCCACTAGGCAAGGTCAGTGGTATGCAGTCAATAATAAAAAAATAATACCAATGGCAGAAAGAAAAAAAAGACGTCAAGACATCGAAGGCGCCGCTTGGCCATATGCATGTCCAATTATATGTACCGCACGTAACTGCCAAATAAGTCTCTCGATTTAAATACGAATACACTATAACTCTAGATAGGAGGGTATTATAGGTTTAGGCATGCGGTCTGCCGTAAGTTATAGTTACATCTATATAAACGTAGATCTAACTAAAACCGCAAGAAGTTCAAAGTCATAATAGGTTAGGTTAGGTTGGGACTGACGTCCCAACTCACTAAGGCCAAGGATAGGCCCGTTGCGATACCGCTATAGTGAGCTAGTTCACCAATGGGAGGTCTTCTATAAAAGGTAAGGAAGCCACCCGGCTGCCTGAATAAACCTTAAAATGCATTTTGGACTCTGTTCAGAGAGCTGAGATAAATCGTCTAGAAAGTGTGACTGTAGGAACCTAAATCTTTTACTGCACAATCCAGGGTATTGACAAAAGAAGTGTTCCACCGTCTCCAGCTCCTCCTCCTCGCCACAGCTTCTACAAAAGTCATGGTGGGGAGCATTCAATCTGGATGCGTGATTTCCCACCAGCACGGATTACAGATGAGCTCTGGGCTCTATTTAGACAGCAAAGTTTTTTGGTTCTTTTACTGTAGTATGTCGGCCAAGTTTGACGCAAGATTCTACACGTGTTCGATGTCCGATTTCAAGTTTTATTTGCATAGAGAACGAAAAAATTTCGTATGCTTAGCTAACAACTGGCCATGAGTATACCCAGACCCTTCTTGTCTTGAAGGAGGATTCTGGTAGTTCCTTGTCTAGCCAGTTCATCCGCAATGCAATTTCCCTCAAAGTCCCTATGTCCTGGGACCCATATGAGGTGAATTGAAAGCTGCTCAGCCATCTCCCCTAGAGACAATTGGCTTCTTCTTCCTTTTCTTCATTGGCGCTAAAGTTCCGACTTGGCCTTTCTCACAACAATTTTTCATCCCTCAAGGATTCTGACGACGTTTTCGTTGATCCCTAAAATTTTCAACTATGCTTTCACTGCGTTGATCCAGCAAGCCTTCCGCTTACAATTCACAACTCATTCAAGCATAATTTAGGTGGAAAGCTTTGTGTAACAACAATTTGATTGAAGTTAATTTTATTATTATTATTTGATTGTGTATTTATTTTTAATGCTTAATAATTTAGTGCTGTAAACCAAGATGTCTTGGATCTTGCAATGCAATGGTAAATGTTTGTTTCGATTAGTATTCTAATGCCAAGTTATTTTAGTGGCTATTGGTTTATCTAAACATTTTATTTATTATTACAACTTTAAATAATTTTTTATAATTAAATTAACATTTTTTCGGTGGTTTAACCATAATAATTAAAAAAAAAAAAAAGTATATGCAGCATATTACAGTAATTTAATGACTGCATAAAAACTGAATTTAAAAAAAAATATTATTAATAAATTATAACTAGAACTCTAGTTTTTTTTTATTTGCCAAATTTGGTTACGATATTTTCATAACCAAACGAATTATTAATAATTTCCTTATAAACAAAAAAAAAAAAAACTTAATGTGTTAAGGACTATCCAAAAAGTCGAAAATCAATCAACCCCGTAGGATTATGCTGAAGTAATATGCTATCCAGCTGACAATGTCTTGAGTCTAGAGAAAACTAACTAAGCTAGACACAGATTTATATCCAACCTATATGTGCCAATTTTTCAAGTAATCATTCCAGTATTTTATTTGGACTGGGGACAACGATCTCCGGTGGGAGAACGTACATGCCCAGGAGCTTGTTTCTTTTAAAGGCGAATGTCATACATTCACATAATAAATGCAATAAAGTTTCTTCCTCCTTGCCGCCGAAGCAACATATTCCACCATCCGCTATGCCAATTTCATTTAAGTATCTGCGGAGCCTACAATGTCCCGCCAGAATGCCCGTCAGAATTCTCACGATGATTTTCCCGTGAGTTACCATGACTTCAAAATAAGAACATTTGTATCTATTCGGGCAACCAAGCAGCTATAAAATACCTAGTTTCGATGATTTCGTGTATGAAATCTGCAGTAAAAGAGCTAGAGAAGAGAGGTATACACCTATATAAATGGTACTTCGGAAATTGGTTCAAAGAGCAACAAAGCCAGCTTAAATGACAAGTTATTGTTTTTTGATTGTAAGGCCAGAAATTTTTGAAGGTAAACCTCGTAGTAGAAGAAGTAGTTCTGGAGAAAGATTAAGGTTGGCTAGCATCAAATTTTTTTATATTTTTAACTAAAAAAATCGATGTATCGAAGTTTATTTAGCGGCAATTTTTTGAATGCTCAAATTAATGCAGAAAATGCCCGTCTACAAAAAAAAAAATCGAAACAATTTGGAAATTTTCTTAAAACCCTTGAATCGGGGTTTTTTGGACTTCGCATTCGGCAGCCCAAAATCTATAAGAATTGCTCTTGTCACAAGCAAAGTTTATACTTTAAAGCATACTTACTTGTGAACTAGTTAGATACTTAGATGACACTTACATGATTCAAAATACATAATGTATTTTTTAAGATCTAAAATTTTTTTGATACGCACCAAAAACAGAAAAGCGCCAGGGGATTCTTAAAAATAGTAAAAAGTTGCGTTTTAGTTATTTTGGCACCCTTTACCGTCTAAAATATAAACTCTGGGTATACCTTCTATTACAAATAAAATTTTAAATTCAATTTTTAATATTTTTTGCGTTGGAAGTTTTTGTGAAGAGGTCACTTTTTTGATTTTAGACTTTTTCAATGTTCCTGAAAACATTAAGCAAGAGAAATTCCAGCATGCTGGTTAAAATCTTCGGATCTTGTCAGATTGGTTTTTTTTTCGATGATTAAAGTAAAACTATTGATGCATCGATATACCACCGATGTTATATGATGTTTTACAAAGCTATTTAATAGACTAGAGAGGCGTATCTTATTAGGGATGATTATGACAGCATTCAAAAGTTCAGTACCAAATAAAAAAAGGAATTTATTGAAACATTTTTCTCATGTTACGCAGCCCTATTAGCATTATGGTATAAGGTTTTTCAAGTTGCAGTTCTTAACTCGAAAGATTTAGGTAGATGGACAAAGCTGTTTGATTGATAAGAGATTCGTATCTTATTAAGGATGATTATTACAGCTTTCAAATAAAAAATGGAACTTTTTGAAACTTATTTTATTCATGTTACCCAGCCCAGCCCAACTAGCTTTATGGTATAAGGGTTTTCAAGGCAGTTCTTAACTGGAAGATAAAAAATTATTTTTGATGTTATTGAAGAAGATTTAGATGCACTGCAAACTGGATCTGCGCCCAAGATCTCAGACTTTGCAAACACTCATGTGTTTGAGTGTATGACAAGAATTTCATCACTCTATATGGCTCCTTTTTACTATCCTGTACTTTAAATTGTAAAAGCCGAAAATGTAGAAGATCCTCCTAGGTATCTTAAAGCAGTTGATAATGTCTGTTCATCCGTATAAATGCTTTATCTCAGAGATGATAAGATCAATTTTAACAAAATCGTTGTGCTAGACCATATAGTCGTAATAGGACTGATTGGTTGGCGTTTTCCGGGCATATCACGTCAAAAAAGGTTTTGAATACTTTAAAGAGAATTCTTCTACGAACATTTCGATATCTTCCAAACCGGGTAAGACCTGTATTTGTTATGAAACCACTGGTTGGTGGGAAATCACGCATCCAGGCTGAATGCTCCTTACTATGACTTCTGTAGAAGCTGTGGCGATGAGGAGGAGCTGGAGACAGTGGAACACTTTTTCTGTCATTGTGTTAAAGATTCCGGTTCCTAAAATCGCACTTTCTTGATTAGATATCTCAGCTCTCCGAACAGAGTCCAAAATGCCTTCTAAGGTTTATTCAGGCTGCCGGATGGTTGTCTCATCTCATAAAAGGGACCTCTTAAGTGGGGAAAAGCGGGGCTCAGTGTAGAAACGGGCCTATTCTTGGCCTAAGTGAGCTGGGATGTAAGTCCCAACTGCCGCCCTAACCTAACCTAACCTAACCTACATTTTGTGTAAAAAAATGTTTTCCCTAAAAGTTTTTCGTTGGCGTTTACAAATTTGCATCCTAGTAATAGTCACCCAGAAACCCTCATATCACTTTCAACAACTACAAGATCCTGAAGATTCCTTCTTTCGCATTGCACGTCCATTAAGCATTAAAATTTGAAGGAATTTCTTCGGCTCTCATGTCGATACAAATGTTTTTTGCGAAAACTAAAATAATCGAAAGTTTGAAACCGTTGCAAATCATATCTGCCGCACCAAGAATTGGAATTGCCAAGAAATTGACAAGAAATGGTTTTCTGTGGCACCCCAGAATAACTGAAGAAAGTGGGAAAAAATAGCTTTACGATAAAATCTCAAAAACCCCAAAAAACTTGTAATTTTCAAGATTTACTCGATGGCCATTAAATTTTTAAACTAGTGTAATTTAAAAATCTGTATATTATAGAAAAATTCTTTCTAGCACACTTTCATTAAAGGGAAGTTGCACTATAAAATAAAAAGTTATGCATTACTCGACCACAAGTCTCATACAAATTTTCAAAGTCACCTGTCAATTAAAATATTTATTACATTGGCAACTGCTTCTGAGATTGCAGTCAATTAACAACTGCTTGACCCCTGCTGCGCTCAAGCAGTTTGCCATCATAAAAAGCAACGTATGCAGTGTATCCCAATGTCGTTCTGCGACGCTTCGACTGTATCAAAATAATTTCCAAAAAGTTGTTGAAGCCAATCGAAGATGATAGCAAATGTTGCACATAGCACTTAGTTGACTTAGTTGACAAGCCCCCCGCCCACCACCGTCTGTGTGTAACAACCAACACGTGTCGTTCTAATTTGCATACCAATGGGGTGCCGGGGAGGGAGGGAGGTGTTCTCTGCATGTCGCACAATCCGGTTGCACCTGAATTTATTGTAATCTAAACATACGTATATTACTTTTGCATATAGAGCACCAACACTACGGCTGGGTAATTGTGGACCCTTGTAAATAAGTAAAGCACCTCTGGTGACTGGTGACTTGTTCGATACGCTTGGGATGTTTTTGGCCCTTTGCGTGTTCCATAGCGTTTATCCACTACTAAGTTTTACGGTTTAGCAAGATATTCGAACCAAGTGGTTAATTTTACTGCAATGAAATAATAATTTTTAAGCCAAAACAAAAAGAAGCAGTTTTATTGTCGTCGTGTGATGACCTACATTGTTGCAACTTTGGGAAAGTGGACAATTTTTCATGCGAAATGGAAAACTCATATTCCTTTTGAGGTCACATTGGAACTTTTTGTGCATTAATTTGTCCATTGCTGACGTGTCGTTCTTGTCAGTCCTTGAGGTGAGTCCTTTGTAACATGGTTTGATCAAAGACAATAGAAAAAGTTTGCTGACTGAGCTCGCGAATGATTCATTTAGGCACTGCTTGGCGCTCAACAAGCAGCTCAAAGGGTGGGAGCGCACCCAAATGGAGCTGGTTTTTAAGATTGCAATTTATGTCAGTTGCATTTTAATTTTTGTCGAAATCGAAATCAAGAAAATGTCTGATAGAAAAATACTTTCCTTCTAATTATGAAAAAATGCAAAATCCAACAGAAACCATGTGATCCAATTAAAAAAACGTCCCCTACACTTATTTTCGATTAGAGAAGCTTTGATATTTATTTATTTTTTATTTTTTGTTAAAATGTATTAGGTAAGTAGGTAGGTAGAAGTGGTTGTCTGCCGACACACCTAGACTTACGAAAGGCCCGTTGTGATGCCAGTTGAGTTAGTCCTTACTCTCTTGTTTCCTCTTTGAACCAACCTCTTATGTCTAGTCTGCTGAGTTTTAAAAGTTGCTTGGTCCTATTCAAGCTCCATTGCGGCTAAGTTTTCCTACTAATATGACAGGTTCCAGTTAGCTCCCATCTATAGTTTGCATCATTAACGATAGTTCTATTTATTAATAATTTACACCTTGCTAGTGGTATAGGTATCATCGCCTTATCCGGCTGAAGTTGTACCCCGTCTAGCCAGTTCATCTGCCTTGCCATTGCCCACTATATCTCTGTGACTAATTATTAATTTATGGTGAAGAACCTAGTAGCATCTCGTAAAAGCACGTAACGTTCCATCACTGTTTTGGATGTGACCCTAACTGACTATGGTGTTTTTAAAGCAGGCTGACTGTCAGAACGGATTTGAATTTCTCTTGCGGTTAAAACACGAATCTTGATGATGAGAAGCTATGACTTCTGCTTGGAAAACACTACAATGATCTCGTAAGCGGAAGGATTCGTTAAAGCCCAACGATTACGAATAGACACCCCCTCCTACCTGATCATTGAGTTTAGATCCGTCCGTAAAAATGGTTATCTTGCTATTACAGTCTGGTATACAATTGTCCCAATCTTCACGAGATGGGAAACTCATTATTATTATTATTGGGTGTATAAGTGTACTGCAACCCAGGTGGATCTATTGTACCCCCATGGCTTAGAGCCCTCCAAAAAGTCCTAAGGCCTGCATGTATTGCAGTATTTTATTTGGATTTATAGTAACAAGTTGTTACTAACAACGGTCTCTGGTGGGAGAACGTACATGCCCAGGAGCTTGTTTCTTTTACCGGCGAGTGCCATACATTCACATAATATATACAAAGAAGTTTCTTTATCTATGCTACAGAAGCGGCATAGTCCCCTATCCACTATGCCAGGTGGCTGCGGAGCCTACAATGTCCCGTCAGAAGGCCCGTTGGAGAGGAGGGCTTTTGACTGTTTTAGCCCTGGTATCTGCACCCAGTGATGCAGTCGTTTTTTATTCTCCTCTATTCTTAGTAGGTCCCGTACCACGTGGTTTCCAATCCCACAGTGTAGTTCAGGACCGATTAGCGGTGTTGCTGCAAGTTTGTCTACTAGTTCATTTCCAGGAATATTGTTGTGCCCTGGACCCCATTTAATCGTGACCTTAATCGTGGATCCTAAATTATCCTGTGATGTTCTCACTTCTTTAACCAGCCTTGATGCAATCTTGGCTTTACTTAATGCCTTTATTGTTTCTTGACTATCAGACAGGATGGAAATATCCTATTCGTGGTAGTTCTATTGCAGATTGAATTCTGCACATCTTCCAATAGCACAGACCTCAGGCCGAAAAATGCTGGTGCGCAACACTATCCGCATAGGCGACAACTTTATGTCTACTGTGTCAGTGATTAGCTCTAGAATGCCTTTTTCAGGCTCATTTATATTATTGATTATTTCCGCCTCGACCGTGAACTCACTGGTCGAACCTGGGAAGTGTCTCAGCAGTAGATTTAAAGAGTACTCACTAGATTTTGTCCAGCTCATATCATGTTTCTGGATGTATCCATTGGTCTGATTAGAGTTCGAAATTATTTTTCTTAGCCGAGAAGCTTCAGTAACATATTCAATGTCGCCACAAAAGGTCTTCCCCGAGATCCTTTTTGCCTTCCTCATCTCTTTTTTGTAAGTACAAAATTTATTGAATCATAATGGTATTTTTTTTCAAATATTTATTTATTTACAATCAACCGATAAATTTAAAAAGTTATAATCCAATATTGACATAAAAATAAATCGCAACACACTAAATATAACTTAATGTGTGATAGGAGTGCAAATCGTAAATCTAAATTCCCTGTAATTATTGTAGTATAAACGTAGATACCCAATGTTACGTTGTTTACGTTTATTATTTACAATGTTTGCGAAAATCGCAAAAAAAAAATATTGATAAATGGCCCCATTAGATAGTCTCAGACTATCATTTGTATTCGTTATTTATGCAGTGATGGGAACTAAAAGAAGTCATAAAGGTGTTTTTTCTTTTTCTATAAAAATTGCTACACTTTTTACGATAATGGCTTTTGGCTATAAAATGCTTATGACACAGTACAATTTTTTAGCCCCTTTCCCCTCGGTGAGCAACCTTGGAATATGCGGAGACCCTCACTGCCTAGTTGCAACGTAGTCATTAGTAAGTCCTAGCAATTGTAAAAAAAAAGAGTCGAGAATTGTGCAATCCATAAATAAAACAAAAAATCATTGTCCTAATGGATATTATTGACTTTGTGACATAGACTTAGACCCCTCCATCCCCTTAGACCTCCTCAATATCCCTGAACGGGTTTGCAATTTGTTCCCTTATCTGACATCGCATCAACTCGTGCCATATAACTAAATAAAGCTAACGCTTAGCCGCAGATTTCTAGACTACTGATTTCTTCTGACCATTACTGACCATGACTGTCAATAAAGGATAATTGGATAATTAGTAATTGTTTAAAAAAAGGTCGAGAATTGTGAATCCAATATAAAAAAATCTTTTCCATAATGATTATTATTGACTTTGTGACATTAACGTGGACCCCATGGAGTGACCAAAGGTGGTACTCTCTCAAGACCCCTGCCCCCCTGAACGGGTATGCCATTTGGTCCCTTATGTGACATCGCATCAACCCGCGCCATATATGTGCCTTAATAAAGCTAACGCTTAGCTGCAGATTTTTAGAATTACTGATTCCTTGACCATTACCATGACTGTCAATAAAGGGTAATTAGTAATTGTTTAAAAAAAGGTCGAGAATTGTGAATCCAATATATAAAAAAAAAAAAAAAATCAATTCCCTAATGCATATTATTGACTTCGTGACATAAACGTAGACTCATTCCCATGGAGTGACCAATCGTTTTTTTTGACCAATTTAGCACACTTATGATCTAAATTTAATGGTTTTTTGAATTTAAATCAAAAGTGTTGGTTATTGTTTTACAAAACTGAATGTATTTATTTTAAAAGAATCAGAAATCGAAATAAAAGTTATATGAATGTCAATAAAGGATAGGTTAGGTTAGGTTAAGGTGGCTCATTTAAGCCAAGAATAGGCCCGTTGCGATATTGCGATACTGAGCCATTTCACCACTCTTCCCCACTTGAGAGGTCCCCTATATGAGGTGAAGAAGCCATCCGGCAGCCCGAATAAATCGCATTTTGGACTCTGTTTAGAGAGCTGACATAAATCATTAAAAAAGTGTGACTTTAGGAACCTGAATCTTTTACTGCCCAGCCCAGGGCAATGGCAGAAAAAGTGTTCCACTGTTTCCAGCTCCTCCTCATCGCCACAGCTTCTACAGAAGTCAGGGTGGGGAGCATTCAACCTGTATGCGTGATTTCCTACCAGCCAGTGTCCCGTGATAGCACGGATAACAGATGAGCACTGGGCTCTATTCAGACAGCAAAGTTTTTTGGGCTCTTTTACTGCAGTATGTCGGCCAAGTTTGCCGCGAGATTCTACACGTGTTCGATGTCCGATTCCAGATATTATTTGCATAGAGAGCGAAAAAATTTCGTATTCTCAGTTTACAGCTGGCCATGGGTATTCCCAGGCCCTCCTTTTCTTGAAGGAGGATGCAAGTAGTTTTTTGTCTAGCCAGTTCATCCGTAATACAGTTGCCCTCGAAGTTCCTATGTCCTGGACCCATATGAGGTGAAAAACGGAAAAAATACCGTGAGAATCCTGACGGGCCTTCTGGCGGTACATTGTATACTCCGCAGCTACTTAAACAAAATATGCAGAGCCGATAGTGGACTATGTTGCTTCGGCAGCATGGAGGAAGAAACTTCATTGCATTTGTTATGTAAATGTATGACATTCGCCTTCAAAAGAAACAAACTTCTAGGCATGTATGTTCTCCCACCGGAGATCGTTGTCCTCAGTACAAATAAAATACTGGAATACATGCAGGCCATAGGACTTTTGGGAGTACTCTGAGCCATGAAGGGGGTACTATTGTAGATCCAAGATCCACTTGGGTCGCAGTACGTCCTACACTCAATAATAATGTAATATATATGAACGTAAATCTCTAAGATTAGTAATGTTAAGTAAATACATATAATAGATTTTTAGCAACAGGGCTTAAATCGTTTCAGGATCGGCTTCATTTTGTCTTTAATAGAGTCTCATGTCTTACAGGGATAGGATTGTGTGAAAAATTGGACACAAATAGATTGGAATTAAATTTGTGTCTAGCTTAGTTAGTTTTCTCTAGGCTCGAGAAATTGCCAGCTGTGTAGTAAATTACTTCAGCACGGGGTTGATTGATTTTGATTTTAGACTTTTTGATGGTCCTTAACACATTACGGATTTTTTTTGTCTATTTTTATTGTACTAAGGCGCGACTGACAAAATAGTCAGGAAATTATTAATAATTCGTTTGGTTATGAAAATATCGTAACCAAATTTGGCAAAAAAACTAGAGTTCTAGTTATAATTTATTAATAATATTTTTTTTTAAATACAGTTTTTATGCAGTCATTGAATTACTGTAATATGCTGCATATACTTTTTTTTTTAATTATTATTGTTCAACCACCGAAAAAATGTTAATTTAATTATAAAAAATTATTTAAAGTTGTAATAATAAATAAAATGTTTAGATAAACCAACAGCCACTAAAATAACTTGGCATAAGAATACTAAGCGAAACAAACATTTACCATTGCATTGCAAGATCCAAGACATCTTGGTTTACAGCACTAAATTATTATGCATTAAAAATAAATACACAATTAAATAATAATAATAAAATTAACTTCAATCAAATTGTTGTTACAAAAAGCTTGCCACCTAATGCTGACTATGCTTGAATAAGTTGTGAATTGTAAGCGGAAGGCTTGCTGGATCAACGCAGTGAAAGCATAGTTGAAAATTTTAGGGATCAACGAAAACGTCGTCAGAATTCTTAAGGGATGAAAAATTGTTGTGAGAAAGGCCAAGTCGGAACTTTAGCGCCAATGAACGAAAGGAAGAAGAAGATGTAGCTTTTAAATAGCTAACAAAACTATTTGAGGCAAAGGTGGGGTTAAGCTTGATATCGAATGCATACCTTTTGGGTGTTTCTTCCGTCAGTGTTTTTTAAGGAGTGGTTTTTAAATCGTTCGTAAAGTTAAATTATTATTAGTAGTGTAAATAGTCCGAAAACAATTCGCTGCAGAGATTTCGGCACGCATCTCTCCAATATAAAGCGCTTTATAGAAATTTTAAACAAAACCCACTTCAACTATTCGTTTATTTTTTGCTTTCAAATTCTATTGCTATTAAAGCTTTTTACTATTGAGTTATGAAAATCAATATACATTAAAACTAATTTATTTTAGAGTAGTTCTTTATAGCGAAGTTCCAATGTAAAAGACAAAAATTAAATTAAAAATTTAAAAATCCCCCAACGCGACGTATTTTTTTTTAGAATTATTAATAGATTCTTAGGTACTTTAACATTAAGTTTCTTTTATTATTTTTTACGTTTTAAAGGGAAATTACTTAAGTTCTTGTGTCGGGGGTTTTTTAAATTTTTAACTTAATTCTTTATTTCATACTTTTTATAGGTAGGTTAGGTAAAGTTAGACAGACAGACAGACACGTCAAACTTATAACACCCCTCTTTTTGCGTCGGGGAAAGTCGTCGATATTTTTTATTTCAGTGTGGTTTCATTTGAGACCCCATCCGAGTATATTATATTTGCAGACATTCGGTTATTCTCCCCACTTTTTCACTCCCCACAACTTGTAAACGGCTCAACCGATTTTCATCAAACATGTCTAGGAACACTCGCACATAAGTCACCTTTAATACAAAAAAAAACTAAATTGAGAAATCACTGCATGCGCTCGGGAGTAATGATGCCACAGACAGACAGACAGACAGACACGTCAAACTTATAACACCCCTCTTTTTGCGTCGGGGGCTAAAAATCGTGTAGTATAGTATCTTTATAAAGTAAATGAATTCGGCCTTTAAATCATGACTTTAAGTTTGGTAGAAAAAAAGATGTCATAGATAAAATAAAGTCTCTAACGATTCCTGAATGTTTCATCCGTTTAGTAATTTTTTCCAGATGAAACTCTTTGTTTGTACCAGAAAGGAGCGGCCGACTAGTTTATACGAAAAAATAACGTATAAATATAATAGCGTATAAACGTTTTTTGAGGGTTAACAAAAATTACATTTATTTATTTATTATTTTTTCGTAAGAACCGGTTTCAAAATTTTTGGGTACTTTGCGAAAAATCTTTTTTCAGTTGTTCATCAATATCAAATACCAATTTATCAAACAAAATTTTACGTAGACATAAGAGACAAAACGATTGAAAGCTATTGATGTGGTCTCTACGGTGATAAACGATATATCCAGATGAAGTAAAAATTATTGAATTTATAAGCAACAAATTCGAAAAAATGTTCAAAAATCGCGTTTTAGAGTTGTACACCTCTGAATACTCGATGAAGTTGACTTTTTCGAAAGCCGAACTGACATTTAGGTATTGTTTCAGTCACCTGTAGAATTCTGTCAATAATGACCCTCTCTAAGTGATGATAGCAGAGTAATTAGACGATATGCATCCACATTCGTAGGCTGCTTTTCGGATTTCGGGATCATGGTGATCAAAGCAGTTTTCCAAGCACGTGGAAAATATTCCAGTCTTAGAGCAGTGTTAAAAGTAGCACTATGAATAGCAGCGCCTTGGTAGGATGTAGCTTTAAAGTTAGATTATCTAGAAGGTCCTCCCTGTGATTTTTTTGTGACTTGTATCACCACTTCTTGTAATGTGACTGGACTACATGGTAGACACATTTGGAAAGGCTCCGTTAAAGCTATACCAATCACTCCACGAGTTTCCTCAGAGTTGAGATTGAGTGGCTTAAATCTGTCTTCCGATTATCTAGAAGGTCCTCTCCCTATGATTTTTTGGGTGGTAGTTTCTTGACTTGTAGCACCGCTTCTTCTGATGTGACTGGACTACAAGGTAGATACATTTGGAAAGGCTCTGCGAAAGCTATACGAATCAATCAACGAGTTTCCTCAGTGGTGAGATTGAGTGGCTTGAGTCTGTCTTCCGATTATGTAGAAGGTCTCTCCCGGTGATTTTTTGGGTTTTAGTTTCATGACTTGTAGCAACACTTTTTGTAATGTGACTAGACTACAAGGCAGTTACATTTTGAGTTTCCTCAGTGGCGAGATTGACTGGGTAGAATGGCTTCTTAACTGTCAGTTGGCGCTGGTTTGAAAGGCACCAACCTTCTGCTGGGTACAAATATCTGGCTGGCATATTTTTAGTTTGAGCTGAACATCTGGTTGGCCAATATTTAAAGGATTTGCGCCACGCTGTCATTTTTCATGACAACGCGAATCAATATCTAGATTTATTAATTTTTTAGTCTCTACGTGACTTTACATATGAGAGCTCTCTTTGTATTGCCATTTTTGAGAAACAGCTGGAGGTCCCGGGTTTGCTGCACTTTTCCCTGGCATTCTGCATATCTATGGTTTTAGCTGGAAACCGCTTTTTATTACAAATAACTACGTCATACTGTTTATTAGTGTGCATAGATTGCTCTATAAAAACGTGTGCAATAATTGGGGTCAAACCAAATCCAAATATGTATGTCACCCAGGAATATTAACTAGGTCAAAACCAGGCGCTCACTAACTTGTTTTGGGTTGTTATTTGCTGATGGGCCAGTAAATTTTGTCATCGCATTTCGACATTGATTGGACTGCGCTGCGAACTGGGTGATTTGAATCTGTTTTCCGATTATCTGGAAGGTCCTCTCCCTATGATTTTTTTGGGTTTTAGTTTCTTGACTTGTTGCACCGCTTCTTCTGATGTGACTGGACTACAAGACAGACACAATTGACAAGGCTCTGCTAAAGCTATACCAATCACTCACTGCACGGTAGTCCAATTTGGAAAGGCTTTGCTATAGCTGTACCAATCACTCCACGAGTTTCCTCAGTGGTGAGATTGAGTGGTTTGAGTCTGTATTTCATACAGTCTGCGAAAATGTCAGCTTGGCGATGGCACCAACCACCTGCTGGGTTCAAATATCTGGCTGGCATATTTTTAGTTTGAGCTGCACATCTGGTTGGCCCTTACATTTAGAGGATTTGCGCCATGCTGTCATTTTTCATGACAAAGTGAATCAATATCTAGTTTTATTAATTTTTTAGTCTCTATGTGAGTTTACTATTATGAGCTCGCTTTGTATTGCCATTTTTAAGAAACAGCTGGAGGTCCCGGGTTTGCTGCACTTTTCCCTGGCATTCTGCATATCTATGGTTTTAGCTGGAAACCGCTTTTTATTACAAATAACTACATCATACTGTTTATTAGAGTGCATAGATTGCTCTATAAAAACGTGTGCAATAATTGGGGTCAAACCAAATCCAAATATGTATGTCACCCAGGAATATTAACTAGGTCAAAACCAGGCGCTCACTAACTTCACCCAGGAATATTAACTAGGTCAAAACCAGGCGCTCACTAACTTGTTTTGGTTTATTATTTGCTGATGGGCCAGTAAATTTTGTCATCGCATTTCGACATTGATTGGACTGCGCTGCGAACTGGGTGATTTGAATCTGTTTTCCGATTATCTGGAAGGTCCTCTCCCTATGATTTTTTTGGGTTTTAGTTTCTTGACTTGTTGCACCGCTTCTTCTGATGTGACTGGACTACAAGACAGACACAATTGACAAGGCTCTGCTAAAGCTATACCAATCACTCACTGCACGGTAGTCCAATTTGGAAAGGCTTTGCTATAGCTGTACCAATCACTCCACGAGTTTCCTCAGTGGTGAGATTGAGTGGTTCTGAGTCTGTATTTCAGACTATCTGCGAAAACGTCAGCTTGGCGCTAGTTTGAAAGGCACCAACCTCCTGCTGGGTACAAATATCTGGCTGGCATATTTTTAGTTTGAGCTGAACATCTGGTTGGCCAACATTTAAAGGATTTGCGCCACGCTATCACTTTTCATGACAACGCGAATCAATATCTAGATTTATTAATTTTTTATTCTCTACGTGACTTTACATATGTGAGCTCCCTTTGTATTGCCATTTTTGAGAAACAGCTGGAGGTCCCGGGTTTGCTGCACTTTTCCCTGGCATTCTGCATATCTATGGTTTTAGCTGGAAACCGCTTTTTATTACAAATAACTACGTCATACTGTTTATTAGAGTGCATAGATTGCTCTATAAAAACGTGTGCAATAATTGGGGTCAAACCAAATCCAAATATGTATGTCACCCAGGAATATTAACTAGGTCAAAACCAGGCGCTCACTAACTTGTTTTGGTTTATTATTTGCTGATGGGCCAGTAAATTTTGTCATCGCATTTCGACATTGATTGGACTGCGCTGCGAACTGGGTGGTTTGAATCTGTTTTCCGATTATCTGGAAGGTCCTCTCTCTATGATTTTTTGGGTTTTAGTTTCTTGACTTGTAGCACCGCTTCTTCTGATGTGACTGGACTACAAGACAGACACATTTGACAAGGCTCTGCTAAAGCTATACCAATCACTCCACGAGTTTCCTCAAAGGTGGGATTGATTGGTTTGAGTCTGTATTTCATACAGTCTGCGAAAATGTCAGCTTGGCGATGGCACCAACCACCTGCTGGGTTCAAATATCTGGCTGGCATATTTTTAGTTTGAGCTGCACATCTGGTTGGCCCTTACATTTAGAGGATTTACGCCATGCTGTCATTTTTCATGACAAAGTGAATCAATATCTAGTTTTATTAATTTTTTAGTCTCTATGTGAGTTTACTATTATGAGCTCGCTTTGTATTGCCATTTTTAAGAAACAGCTGGAGGTCGCGGGTTTGCTGCACTTTACCCTGGCATTCTGCATATCCATGGTTTTAGCTGGAAACCGCTTTTTATTACAAATTACTACGTCATACTGTTTATTAGAGTGCAAAGATTGCTCTATAAAAACGTGTGCAATAATTGGGGTCAATCCAAATCCAAATATGTCACCCAGTTATATTAACTAGGTCAAAACCAGGCACTCACTAACTTTTTTTGGTTTATTATTTGCTGATGGGCCAGTAAATTTTGTCATCGCATTTCGACACTGATTGGACTGCGCTGCGAACTGGGTGGTTTGAATCTGTCTTCCGATTATCTAGAAGGTCCTCTCCCTATGATTTTTTGGGTGGTAGTTTCTTGACTTGTAGCACCGCTTCTTCTGATGTGACTGGACTACAAGACAGACACATTTGACAAGGCTCTGCTATAGCTATACCAATCACTCCACGAGTTTCCTCAGTGGTGAGATTGAGTGGATTGAATCTGCATTTCAGACTGCCTGCGAAAACGTCAGCTTGGCGTTGGTTTGAAAGGCACCAACCACCTGCTGGGTTCAAATATCTGGCTGGCATATTTTTAGTTCGAGCTGCACATCTGATTGGCCTTTACATTTAGAGGATTTGCGCCACGCTGTCATTTTTCATGACAACGCGAATCAATATCTAGATTTATTAATTTTTTAGTCTCTAAGTGTCTTTACTAATATGAACGCGCTTTGTATTGCCATTTTTGAGAAACAGCTGGAGGTCGCGGGTTTGCTGCACTTTACCCTGGCATTCTGCATATCCATGGTTTTAGCTGGAAACCGCTTTTTATTACAAATTACTACGTCATACTGTTTATTAGAGTGCAAAGATTGCTCTATAAAAACGTGTGCAATAATTGGGGTCAAACCAAATCCAAATATGTCACCCAGTTATATTAACTAGGTCAAAACCAGGCACTCACTAACTTTTTTTGGTTTATTATTTGCTGATGGGCCAGTAAATTTTGTCATCGCATTTCGACACTGATTGGACTGCGCTGCGAACTGGGTGGTTTGAATTTGTCTTCCGATTATCTAGAAGGTCCTCTCCCTATAATTTTTTGGGTCGTCGTTTCTTGACTTGTAGCACCGCTTCTTCTGATGTGACTGGACTACAAGGTAGATACATTTGGAAAGGCTCTGCGAAAGCTATACCAATCAATCAACGAGTTTCCTCAGTGGTCAGATTGAGTGGCTTGAGTCTGTCTTCCGATTATGTAGAAGGTCTCTCCCGGTGATTTTTTGGGTTTTAGTTTTATGACTTGTAGCAACACGTCTTGTAATGTGACTAGACTACAAGGCAGTCACATTTTGAGTTTCCTCAGAGGCGAGATTGACTGGCTAGAATGGCTTCTTAACTGTCAGTTGGCGCTGGTTTGAAAGGCACCAACCTCCTGCTGGGTGCAAATATCTGGCTGGCATATTTTTAGTTTGAGCTGAACATCTGGTTGGCCAACATTTAAAGGATTTGCGCCATGCTGTCATTTTTCATGACAACGCGAATCAATATCTAGATTTATTAATTTTTTAGTCTCTAAGCTCCCTTTGTATTGCCATTTTTGAGAAACAGCTGGAGGTCCCGGGTTTGCTGCACTTTTCCCTGGCATTCTGCATATCTATGGTTTTAGCTGGAAACCGCTTTTTATTACAAATAACTACGTCATACTGTTTATTAGAGTGCATAGATTGCTCTATAAAAACGTGTGCAATAATTGGGGTCAAACCAAATCCAAATATGTATGTCACCCAGGAATATTAACTAGGTCAAAACCAGGCACTCACTAACTTTTTTTTTGTTTGTTATTTGCTGATGGGCCAGTAAATTTTGTCATCGCATTTCGACATTGATTGGATTGCGCTGCGAACTGGGTGGTTTGAATCTGTTTTCCGATTATCTGGAAGGTCCTCTCCCGGTGGTTTTTGCGGCTTTAGTTTCTTGACTTGTAGCAACACTTCTTGTTAGGTACTGGACTGCACGGCAGTCCAATTTGGAAAGGCTTTGCTATAGCTATACCAATCACTCCACGAGTTTCCTCAGTGGTGAGATTGAGTGGTTTGAGTCTGTATTTCAGACTATCTGCGAAAACGTCAGCTTGGCGTTGGTTTGAAAGGCACCAACCTCCTGCTGGGTTCAAATATCTGGCTGGCATATTTTTAGTTCGAGCTGCACATCTGGTTGTCCCTAGCATTTAGAGGATTTGCGCCACGCTGTCATTTTTCATGACAACGCGAATCAATATCTAGATTTATTAATTTTTTAGTCTCTACGTGATTTTACTAATATGAGCTCGCTTTGTATTGCCATTTTTGAGCAACAGCTGGATGTTGCGGGGTTGCTGCACTTTACCCTGGCATTCTGCATATCTATGGTTTTAGCTGGAAACCACTTTTTATTACAAATAACTACGTCATACTGTTTATTAGAGTGCATAGATTGCTCTATAAAAACGTGTGCAATAATTGGGGTCAAACCAAATACAAATATGTCACCCAGTTATATTAACTAGGTCAAAACCAGGCACTCACTAACTTTTTTTGGTTTGTTATTTGCAGATGGGCCAGTACCTTTTGTCACCGAATTTCGACATTAATTGGACTGCGCTGGGAACTGCGTGGCAAAGAGCATCTGGCCAAGGAACAGGCCTGCATTATTGTGGCCAATCATCAGAGCTCGCTGGATGTGTTGGGTAGGTGCTAATTATGGAATAACTATTTTAAGACATTACTACAATATATAATTTTCTCCTGCTTGCAGGCATGTTTGACATTTGGCACGTTATGAACAAGTGCACAGTGGTGGCCAAGCGGGAGCTGTTCTATGCCTGGCCTTTTGGCTTGGCTGCTTGGCTGGCGGGTCTCATTTTTATTGATCGCGTGCGTGGCGAAAAGGCACGAAAAACGCTTAATGCGGTGAATCATCGCATCAAGCAGCAGCGCATTAAACTTTGGGTCTTTCCCGAAGGCACACGCCGCAATACTGGCGAACTGCATCCCTTTAAGAAGGGCGCCTTTCACATGGCCATTGACGAACAGATACCCATACTGCCCGTGGTTTTCAGCTCCTATTGCACATTCCTAAACGACAAAAAGAAGATACTGAATGCGGGTCATATTGTGATTACCACGCTGCCACCGGTTAGCACAGAGGGTCTCAGCAAGGACGATATCGATGTATTGATGGAACGTGTGCGCGGACAAATGACTGAGACCTTTAAGCAAACATCGGCCGAGACATTGCAGCGCTATAAGCCGCACAAGACCACCCCCACTACGGTCAACGAAGCGGAGGCGGAAGCAGCAGCCACCTTGCATGTGAGCAATGCTACGTACGAGACGTACAAGAGCACGGCCACCAAGGCCACCTTTCAAACGCTTAAGACTCTATAGGGCCGGTCGAGGCATTGCCGTCGTCCTGTCGCTTATGGTCGTCTAAACACACAGCGCTTAAGCACATACAACTTATGACAAGATTGGCTATATTGGTACCGCAGATTAGAAGACACCAATTAAGTATTTATTAGTGAAGCGGCTAAAGAAGTTAGTAGTAGCCTGAGCGCCATCTGTTGGTGGACGCCAGCGTTAACCAAATTGTGACTGTCAGACTTTTTTTTTATAAAGCACCATATACCAAAAAAAAAAAATATATAGAAATGCTAATCATTAAAACAGCTAAGCTAATAGAGCAAAGATTTGGCTGGCGTTTAACTTAAGGCACAAAGAAGTCTTAAGAGCCATATGATGCGAGTGAGAGTAGAGGAGTTTAGGAGGAGTAGACACGCCATAAAACTTTTTAAACATTCTTCAACTAGTTACAAACTACTTACCATTTGGTATAGTATATAGACTGGTTCCAACACATACTTCTGCTTTTGTATTACTAAAATTTTTGCACTTTCCAAACTTGTGCTACCTATTTAGATTTTTTAAGTGTTAAGCCAGCTCTGGGAAAAAGTGTATATGAGCATCGGCTAAACGAAATTTGGCTTGAAGTACTTTTTTTTTTTTCAATGAGTTTCTAAGTTTTTCATTTTTTTCTTATCAATCTCACTATGACGATTTTATCTAATGGCATCAAAATAACCTTAATCTTATATATATATCGTATACATATATACATATAAATACGTACATATGTGACAACTATTTATTACAGTGTTTGTAATGTGCATTATTGTAACTAATGTGTTAACTTTTTATTGTAAATAAGTAAGAAAAAAACAAAATTGTGGTATACCTAGTTTGAAATCGGAACACAAACCAAATATAAATAAAAATCATTTTTTTTAACATATCTTTGAAAAGTAAAAAATTTATTTTTAATATTGTACCTTAGAATTAATTCTAGGGAACAAAAAATAGTTTAGAGCCAGAGCAACAAAGGCCTTCAGGCTGGCTGGTATATTTACAATTGATGGCTTATTTCTAGATTTTATTTACAAGATTTAGCTTAGACATTAGTTTTGTGAAGATATTAATGTTTT